>CAMZMU010000047.1:9404239-9680496 GCA_947311845.1 Poa pratensis | reverse complement strand
ATACTCTTCTTGAGTCATCAACACAATTATTGGCGCTTTCTTGATCAATGGCTCCTTTTGACAAAGGCGCTCTTTGTATCATGCTTGATTGGCTCTTGGGACAAGCCTTCCACCGTTTGCTCTCTTTTCTATAAGGACATATCTTTGATGAAGTGATGCTTGTTATGACAATTGTAGCAAGTCTTTGTTCTTTTAGCCAAACTCCTTCTTTCCCACTTGGATTGTTTGTTCGATCAAGTTGAGCTTTGCCTTGGCCGGGTAATTCCAAAATTGGCTTGTTGCAAGAGCTTATGTGACATGGAGGACTTGTTCAAGGTCATCGGGAGGAATGTTGTTCGGGCATGCTTCAAACTTCATCATGTTCATAAAGGCACACAACCTTGGCCTTCAAAGCAATAGAGGGACTTGCTTCATTCCATGGCCCTAGCACGGTTGTCTAGAGCATTCTTGGTGGCAACCTTGGAGGCTTGCATCTCTTGCATAACTTCATTGGATGACATGTCAAGGTAGTTGTGTCTTCCTTGTATGGCCTTCAAGTCAATGGGCTCGAAGGGCATGAGAGCATTCACATACTTCCTTTTGACCCAAGCATCATCCGCATACTTTGCCCCAACATTATAAAAGGCTTGGGCGAGGGTCTTGAGTCTTCCATACATCTCTTCATGGGTTTCACCCTCAAGCATGTAGAAGCCTTCGGCTTCTGATACGTCTCAAACGTATCTATAATTTTTGATGTTCCATGCTTGTTTTATACCAATTGCTACATGTTTTGCATCTACTTTATATCACTTTTATACATTTTTTGGGACTAACCTATTAACAAGATGCCAAGTGCCAGTTCCTGTTTTCTGCTGTTTTTGTATTCCAGAAAAGCTAGTCGGGAAATATTCTCGGAATTGGACGAAACTTCACGGGGACCTTTTTATCAGAACACACCTGAAGGACCAAAGGAGCAACGAGAGGAGCCAGGAGGGCCCCACACGCACTAGGGCGCGGGCCCCCTGGCGCGCCCTAGGGTGGTGTGGGCCCTCGGGGGTCTCCAGCCGCCGCCCTTTCGCCTACTTATTCCCCCGACGCGAAAACCCTAATAGATCGACGATTTCCCCAGAAAAGTTCCAGAGCTCCGCCGCCACCAAAACCCTAATTCGGGGGACAGAAGTCTCTGTTTCGGCACCTGCCGGGACGGGGAATTGCCCCCGGAGCCATCTCCATCGACGCCACCGCTCCATCATCGCGTTGCTGCCTCCCATGATGAGGAGGGAGTAGTTCTTCATCGGGGCTGAGGGCTCTACCGGTAGCTATGTGGTTTATCTCTCTCTCCCATGGTGTGATCTTTATGTGATCATGAGCTTTGTAATCTAGTTGAATCCATAGATGTTACTCTTCATTATCTTATATGCTACTCAAGTGGTTTTATTAATGTAATCTCCGGAGTCACCTTTGTCCCACGGTGCGAAGTTGACAGTGTGCGCCCCGTGTGTGGCTCTTAGGCTAAAGATAACAGGAATACTTATCATGAGTTATTATTTGCGTTGGATGTCTCTATGAAATTGCGGTGTTTGTCTAGTACTATTTAGGGCGCTCAAGTTGACAGTGTGGGGTTCCCTAGATGTGGAATGCGACTTTAAGGTGTGCTGTTATAGCCCTACGCAGTGGATTGGTGTTCGTTATCCAACGAGAGAATAATTCAGAGTAGCATAGTGAAGAGGAAATATCTATGTATTCAATTATATTATTATTGTTGAGAGTGTCCACTAGTGAAAGTATGATCCCTAGGCCTTGTTTCTAAGCATTGAAACACCGTTTACAACCAGTTCTGCTACATGTTTGCTTGCTGCCATTTTTATTTCAGATTGCAATTACCACTTATAATCATCCATATTACTTGTATTTTAATATCTCTTCGCCGAACTAGTGCACCTATACACCTGACAAGTGTATTGGGTGTGTTGGGGACACAAGAGACTTCTTGTATCTTAATTGCAGGGTTGCTTGAGAGGGATATCTTTGACCTCTACCTCCCTGAGTTCGATAAACCTTGGGTGATTCACTTAAGGGAAACTTGCTGCTGTTCTACAAACCTCTGCACTTGGAGGCCCAACACTGTCTACAAGAATAGAAGCGTGCGTAGACATCAAGCTATTTTCTGGCGCCGTTGCCGGGGAGGTAAGGTAAAAGGTACTCACATCCTCCAGCTACTTAGCTATTTTCTAGCACTGTTGCTGACGTGTGAGTGCTCGAAGGTATTTCCTTTAGATTCTGCAATTATATCTTTTTGTTTCTTGTTTTTATTTCACTAGTTAGGCTTAATGGAAAACAACAAAAAAATTAGAGAGCTCTATGAAATTTATCTTGTTAGGACATGATGCTTTTGAAGAGAAAATTAAAAAACCTATGGAAAATTATTTGCATGATGGTAGCAATGTTATTACATAAATTCTTTGAACACCATTATTGCTAATGCTATGGAAAATTTAAGCTTGGGGAGGTCGGTTTTGATGAAAATGATCTTTTTAGTTCCCCGGTTTTGGAGGAGAAAATTTGCTTTGATGATACTTTGCCTCCAATATATGATGTTTATAATGATTGTGATATTTTCACTCCACCTACTATTGAGGATATAGTTTATGTTGATTATGATATGCCTCCTATATATGATGTTTACAATGATGAATATGATATTTTCAGTCCATCTACTATTGAGGATAAAATTCATTATGATTATTCTATGCCTCCAATTTATGATGATTACAATGATGGATGTGATACTTTTACTCCCACTATTACTAATGAAACTGTTTATGCTTATGTGGAGAGTAATGATACTTTTATGCATGTGGATCATGATAAGAATGCTTTATGTGATAGCTATATTGTTGAGTTTATTCATGATGCCACTGAAAATTATTTTGAGAGAGGAAAGTATGGTTATAGAAATCTTCATGTTACTAAATTTCTTCTCTTTATGATGAAGGTTTTGAGCTTTCTCTTGATTTGCTTTTATTTGCTGGGTACTTTAAGACCTACTGGTCCTTATGAGAGAGGGAGACACGGTTTCATATATCTCAATAATATTAAGTCTCCTCTCTTTATGTTGAAATTTTGAAGTTGCACTTGTTTTGCCTTCCTATGCTAGTCACTTTGTGCTTCATTGATTTATTTTCTTACAAGATTCCTTTGCATAGGAAGTGGGTTAGACTTAAATGTGTTTGATATTTGCTTCTTGATGCTCTTTTATATTCAACTCTTATACATATGAGAGCATCATCAAAATTATCATGCCTAGCTAAAAGGCTTTAAAGAAAAGCGCTTATGGGAGGCAACCCATTTTTTTTTTCTGCAATTTTTCTTTATTTGAGTCAAGGTGTTGTTTACTTCTGTAGCAACTCCTTTGTATCTTTATTTTCTGCATTGTTGTGCCAAGTAGCCTCTAGGAAGATGATGCTAATTTGATTGCTGCGCAGAAACAGATTTTGCTGTTCACTGTACGAAATTCCTAAAATCACAGATTGTTAATTAAATCTGAAATTTTGTGCGTAATCTTTATGAATGTCTGAATCTTTCATTAGTTCAAAGTTTTTCGATCTGAGCGTGTAAGTGCCTCGAAAAAATTCGTCTTTGCGGACTGTTCTGTTTTAGACAGATTATGCCTTTTTATTTTGCATTCTCTCTTTTACTAGTGTTGAGTGAAATTCTTTTTTGGGTGGAAGAGCTTCACATAACATCAGTGGCTGTAGCTAATGTTTAAAGTAACAAGTCATATTGCGTCTTTATAGAACATGTGAATTTTTGATTATGCACTAACCCTCTAATGAGATTTACTTTGAGTTTGGTGTGACGGAAGTTTTCAAGGGTCAAGAGAGAAGATGATATAATAGGATCAAGAAGAGTGAAGAGCTTAAGCTTGGGGAGGCTCCCATGGATCTCCCCAGCATATTTCAAGAAGACTCAAGCGTCTAAGCTTGGGGATGCCCAAGGCATCCCCTTCTTCATCGGCAAAATTATCAGGTCATCTCTAGTGAAACTATATTTTAATTCTTTCACATCATATGTGCTTTTCTTGGAGCGTCTGTGTGCTTTTATTTTCAGTATTGTACTTTTATTTTCAATAAAGCTTGACTGGACCCTAGCATTCTTGATTGGGAGAGAGACACGCTCCGCTTTTTCATGAGAATACTCCTATTCTTCACTTATATTTGTTGAGTATTCATATCTAGCGCTGTTCAGCTTTTAGCTCTTGTTTTCATGTATCTCTTGTCAGAGCTATTAGCTTTCTTTTATAGAAAGTACTCTCTTGCTTCACTTATATTGTTTGGAGAGTTGTTAAATAAATTGATTGGTGTTTGGTTGGTTCAGAAAATGTTGCATGTGGTAATTGGTATAAGGAAAAACTTGCTTAATCTTGTAGATCACTAATTTGGATAACTTGATGCTTGTCAATTGTTTTGAGTTAACAAGTAGATCATGATTAAATTTGTGCATCACATGAGTTAAGCCTATTAGTGAAGAACTACCGTAAAGCTTGTTGAAAATTTGGTTTGCATCGGTGGTATCTCTAAGGTCTAGATATTTTCTAATAACAGGGTTTGGTTAACAAGGAAGACGGTATGAAGTCTTATAACGTTTGCAATATGTTTGTCATATAAAACTTGGTGTACGGGTTGATATTCTTGTTTGCTTACATAACCTTGCTAGCCTAAACTCTGTACTGAGAGGGAATGCTTCTCGTGCATCCAAATCCTTGAGCCAAAATCCATGCCATTTGTGTCCACCATAACTACCTATATGTGGTATTTCCTTGCCACTCCAAGTAAATTTTTCATGTGCTACCTTTAAATTATTCAAAATGTTATTATTCCCTTTTTGTGTCAATGTTTACTAGCTCATGAGGAATTAGTGTGGTTATTCTTTATTCTATTTGTCAAATGGACTTTTACACCTGGACTAGCGGCATATACATCCGCTTATCCTCTAATTTTGCAAAAAGAGCTGGCAACGGGGTGCCCAGTCCCAATTAATTACAACTTTAACCATTAATTCTCTTCACACTTTTGCCCTGATTCATCAGTAAGCAATGACAAACAGTGAAATACCTGCGTGTGTAAACCAAAGAGAAAGAGGGATGATCTGCCTTGCTGGTAGAAATAACGTCCTTCATGGGAGCCGCTCTTAAAAGTCCGTTTGACAGGTAGAATACTGTTCTCACCCGCTACCATTCGTTGACAATTAACAAACACCTCTCAAAATAGATACTCCTCCATGGTATGTGATTGATGGAAGGCACCCGAGGATTCGGTTAGCCATGGCTTGTGTTAGCAAGGTTGGGAGGAGTATCAAATATTTTATGCAATCTCTATATGCTTTCAAAAACCTAAAAGCTCTAGCACATGATTAATCCCTGCTTCCCTCTGCGAAGGGCCTTTCTTTTACTTTTATGTTGAGTCAGTTTTCCTATTCTTTCTGTCTTCCACAAGCAAACACTAGTGTCAACTTTGTTACAACATGTTATATGCAACGTATTGGACTTGTTATACTACTTTGTGTTGACGATATCCATGAGATAAATATGTTGAAAGTTGAAGCAAATGCTGAAACTTAATTCTTCCTTTGTGTTGATTAAATACCTTTTATTAGAGACTATTGCTTTATGAGTTAACTCTTATGCAAAACTGTTTGATGCTTGTCTCGAAAGTACTATTCATGAAAACGTTTAGCTTGTGTGATTCATTGTTTACTCATTATCTATTTGGTAGCAAATTATAGACCATTGACTTGGATCACTTCATTCATTTACATGTGCCTTGCAATATTATATGATCAAGATTATGATGGTAGCATGTCACCTCAAAAATTATTTTGTTTTTATCGTTTACCTACTCGAGGACGAGTAGGAACTAAGCTTGGGGATGCTGATACGTCTCAAACGTATCTATAATTTTTGATGTTCCATGCTTGTTTTATACCAATTGCTACATGTTTTGCATCTACTTTATATCACTTTTATACATTTTTTGGGACTAACCTATTAACAAGATGCCACAGTGCCAGTTCCTGTTTTCTGCTGTTTTTGTATTCCAGAAAAGCTAGTCAGGAAATATTCTCGGAATTGGACGAAACTTCACGGAGGGACCTATTTTATCAGAACACACCTGAAGGTCCAAAGAAGCAACGAAGAGGAGCCAGGAGGGCCCCACACGCACCTAGGGCGCGGGTCCCCCCCTGGCGCACCCTAGGGTGGTGTGGGCCCCTCGGGGGTCTCAGCCGCCGCCCTTTCGCCTACTTATTCCCCCCGATGCGAAAACCCTAAAAGAATCGACGATTTCCCCAGAAAAGTTCCAGAGCTCCGCCGCCACCAAAAACCCTAATTCGGGGGACAGAAGTCTCTGTTTCGGCACCCTGCCGGGACGGGGAATTGCCCCCGGAGCCATCTCCATCGACGCCACCGCCTCCATCATCGCCGTTGCTGCCTCCCATGATGAGGAGGGAGTAGTTTTTCATCGGGGCTGAGGGCTCTACCGGTAGCTATGTGGTTTATCTCTCTCTCATATGATGTGATCTATATGTGATCATGAGCTTTGTAATCTAGTTGAATCCATAGATGTTACTCTTCATTATCTTATATGCTACTTGAGTGGTTTTATTAATGTAAACTCCGGAGTCACCTTTGTCCCACGGTGCGAAGTTGACAGTGTGCGCCCCGTGTGTGCTCTTAGGCTAAAGATAACAGGAATATTATCATGAGTTATTATTTGCGTTGGATGTCTCTATGAAATTGCGGTGTTTGTCTAGTACTATTTAGGGCGCTCAAGTTGACAGTGTGGGGTTCCCTAGATGTGGAATGCGACTTTAAGGTGTGCTGTTATAGCCCTACGCAGTGGATTGGTGTTCGTTATCCAACGAGAGAATAATTCAGAGTAGCATAGTGAAGAGGAAATATCTATGTATTCAATTATATTATTATTGTTGAGAGTAACCACTAGTGAAAGTATGATCCCTAGGCCTTGTTTCTAAGCATTGAAATACCGTTTACAACCAGTTCTGCTACATGTTTGCTTGCTGCCATTTTTATTTCAGATTACAATTACCACTTATAATCATCCATATCACTTGCATTTTAATATCTCTTCGCCGAACTAGTGCACCTATACACCTGACAAGTGTATTGGGTGTGTTAGGGACACAAGAGACTTCTTGTATCTTAATTGCAGGGTTGCTTGAGAGGGATATCTTTGACCTCTACCTCCCTGAGTTCGATAAACCTTGGGTGATTCACTTAAGGGAAACTTGCTGCTGTTCTACAAACCTCTGCACTTGGAGGCCCAACACTGTCTACAAGAATAGAAGCGTGCGTAGACATCAGCTTCATTGTTCAAAGCATCAAATCTATTTCTCTTCATGCTTTCATTTCCAAGGAATGTCTCGGAGAGACAATCCCAAGCTTCTTTGGCGGTGGTGAGATGTTGAATGTGATGAATATCCTTTTCACCAACGGCAAGTTCAAGCATGTGTAGAGCGGTGGCATTGAGTTGAGCATCAACCACCTCTCCTAGTCAAGTTGTTTGGATCCACGGCCTTGAATCCCGCTTGCATGATCCTCCAAAGCTCGATAGAGGCACTGTTGACATGAGATCTCATTGAGTGTAGCCAACTAGTAAAAGCTAAAGCATTAAGCTTAGGTGGAGGACCTAAAGGGTTTATGCGAGGATGAGTGATAGGTGGGTCGGGAGAGTACAAATGAGAGACCTCATGGTACTCGGGCTTCCCACCTATGGGCTTGGTGGTAGATGAGGAGGGTATAGATGTAGGGGGTTTCTTAAGATCGGTGTTTTCATCCCTTCTTTTTCTCTTTTTCCTCCTCGGTATCACCATCATTGGAGTTAGCGGAGTCCTCTGGTGGGATGGTCTCCGTAGGAGCCTTGCCACTTGTGAGTTGCTTGAGCAAGTCACGCATCTCAGCAAATTGGGTATCCATGGACGATTTCAAAGATGTCTCCATCAATTTGAGATCGGCCATGGATGCCGGAGTGGCTTGGTTATCCGCGGGATCACCCTCACGGTCATACTTCTCTTAGGCGGTTAAGCCCGACAAGAGAACCTTGCTCTGATACCAATTGAAAGGATCGTATGACACCTAGAGGGGGGGTGAATAGGTGCTACTTCAAATTTAGTACTTTTTCAATTTAGGCTTGACACAAATGGTAAATTCT
Organism: Poa pratensis; assembly: GCA_947311845.1. Lineage (NCBI taxonomy): Eukaryota > Viridiplantae > Streptophyta > Magnoliopsida > Poales > Poaceae > Poa > Poa pratensis. The sequence continues at coordinate 9,672,289 of CAMZMU010000047.1, read as the reverse complement.
CTAGATATGCAACTAAGGTGAATTTACCTATATGACAAGCTAGCAACTAAGCAAGATACACGAAGTAAAGACGATAAACAAGGATAGAAGTAACCGAAGTGAAAGCACGCGGAGACAAGGATGTATTCCCGAGTTCCTCCTTTTTAGGGGAGTACGTCTCGTTGGAGAGGTGTGAGTACCACGAAAGTCAAAACTCAACCGCCACAAAGGCGTCACCTTCTTCTCCGATGAACCGCACCACAAAGGTTTGGTTCACCTTCCACTATCGGAATCCTTCAAGGCGGAATCCGGGGCCCTTACAACAACGATCCGGCGCACAACCCACAGAGGATTGGGGGCTCCCGAACAGCTACAAATCTGTCACAAAGACAACAAGTGAGTACAATAATGAGCTAGGTTTTCCCAAAGGAAATCCTAGCAAAGGGTCCCTCAAGTGAATGAGGGGGAAATGAAGAACGGCTTGGTGAAGATGTAGATCGGGGCCTTCTCCTTCAATCCTCCAAAGATCAACGAGATTGGGTGGAGGGATTGGGAGATCTATCAATCTTGAGCTTCAATAATGGTGTTCTTCAAAGATGGTCAAGCGCGTTGTCCAAAGGTAGGTGAAGAGGTATTTATGTCTCCTTCAATAAATGACCGTTGAAGGGGTACAGGGCGTCGTCGCACAGGAGAGGAGCCGGCCTTGGGGCCGGCCAAGCACCCGAGCAAACCGGCCTCGGGACCGGCCTGGGCCGACTGGGGGGCTGGCCGAGCATCGACGGAACCGGCCTTGGCCGGCTGGGGGGCCGGCCGAGCATCCGACGGAACCGGCCTTGGGGCCAGCCTGGGCCGGCTGGGGGCCGGCCGCCCTGCTGCGCTCCTTCTTTCTTCACTCTTCACCTTCCGATGGCCCGCTTTCTTCCTTTTTGCATAGTGATCTATACACTAGTATCTTTTTGGTGTAGACATCATATTTCATGTGGATACTTAGCAGTGTGTTAAATACTTCCAAGTGTTGTGATCAATCATCAAAACAAGATTATCGGACTATGTCCTTTCACTTTCCCAGATCATCATTTTAGCCTTCTTCAAGCCGCCAAATCTTTCTTCAACCTGAAACTGGCAATCTGCCAAAAACGGGTGCTAACACTCACATTTCACAGAAGAAATGCTATTAATTTCGTTGATCGAGAGACACTCCTTGGTCATATTTGGGGCTTCATATTTGCACTCCTTCCCCTCTCATGGCCGTCTTTGATTAAATACTGAATGTGAATACTTATACAGATACTAATAGCCTATGCGATGTAACATATAACATGACATAACAACTTATTTCACTATTGCAGAACTCATCCACCTCCAACGTACTTGATCATGCATTTATTTAGTCTCATGCATCTTGATTCATCCACCTACCTATCAACCTCTAACAAAATTCCATGCATGTAGTTTACCCCGTGCATCTACTATTAGATTTTGTGAGGGTCAGAACACAATCCGAAAATTGCAAACTCCAGTTTGACTTGCATAACATGTGCTTGTAATTTAATCTCAACTAATGAATGCATGTGGTTTTCACTGTCCTTTTGATTGTCATGTGTGTATTACATGTAAACATATAATGCATGTATATACAAAATATAATCATACATTCCAAAATGTTAAACATTCACATTGCATATTCAATGTCATATATATTTTGAAAGCATGATACTTGAGAGCTTGCAACAATCTTGCAAGGGCAATATACCATGAATATTTCACGCAAAAAATGTGAAACGGAGAATATAGGCAAATGATGAACCAATTGTTATTGACAGATGGTAGCATAAACTAGAAAGACAAATTCATACAAACAAAGGCATTATAATTATCTTGGACATCATGGCGTTGTAAAATAACATGCCTACTATGATTATCGGAGAAAATCACTCAATGCTTGTTGGCAACTTGGCATACTCTGGTGATCTATGTAGCCATAATAAAGTGGAATTCTGGCCAGGTTTGGCTATTTCGAGTGTGTTAGGTGGAATGATTATACCGCTATAATTTTATGCATTTTACATAGTTTGAAAATTTTAAATCTCGAGTGACAGAGATACATAACGACAACTCAAATTAGATACATAACACTTCTTTTTCGAACAATATGAAGTGACTAAGGTATACATTGGAAACAAAATTTGCAAAAGGTTCATTATAAGATCATAGATCATGATAACACTGGGCTAGTGCATCTGACCGAAAACGCTCCCCTGTACCATTCCGACCCTAGACTAACCTAACCCTCCCGCGGCGCACCCTGAGCGCCACCGGGGGGCTCCCCACCGCGCCGCCAGCCCTCCCCTCGCCGTCGGATCCGATCGCCGCCGCTGCCGCCGGCCCTCGCCGCGGCGGCGGCGGGCCCAGCCGCCGTAAGTGGTCTGGGGGTGGACGCGGGCGTCCGTTGCCTCGATCTGCAGGGGCGGATTTGGGCGCCGTGGCGTCTTGCAGTGGTCAGGGCGGCGCCCCTGACCGGGGTGGAGGCGGAGGTCCGCATCGGCGGCGCTTGACTGGCGGCGGTGGTTGGGCTGGGGTGGTTGGTGTTCGCTCCTGCCGCCTGCCCATCTCCTGTCCGCGGTTTGTCTCGGCCGGCTCCGGTGGTGGATCATCCCTGCGCTGCTGCTCCTTACGCACCAATGGTCTTGGCCCTCGGTTGCTCGGTGAGGCAGATTCCGCAGGTTGCCGGCGGCAGGCGAGGGGGCTTCTTGCTTGGGTTGAATAAAGGTGGTGGTCCTAGGGTTCCAAATCGCGAGAAGACGAAGATCTGCTTGACGCCGGTGCCTTGATCTGGCATGAGTGTCGAGTTTCGGAAGGCTCCGCCGGTGATCTTTCATGGGCTAATTCTAGAGATTGTTGGATCGGAGGGATTCGGTCGCGCCGGGGGAGCGGCGTGAAGCTCTGTTTCTGTGCCATCATCGGCAAATCCATGGTGTAGTCAGAGGCGGGGAATGTCATGAAAGCTGAGATTAAAGGACTAGCATATGGCGATTGGAGGCTTTGCGGCGATGAGGAACTTGCTTGGAGTTACAGGAGACGGAGCAGCGGCATGTTAGTGGGGGCAACATCACATGTGAAGTTCGAAGTTCTACCTTTCAGGGTGAAAATCCAAGGTCTGGCCTTAATTGGTTGTGCCTGACAATGGTCTTGCTGAAGACATTGTTTTGAGAGCGGGACTATCTTCAGGGTGAAAACGCAAGGTCTGGCCTTAATTGGTTGTGCCTGGCACTGTTCTTCTTGAAGGCGTTGCTTTTGAAGATTTGGACATCAGGTGGTGTCTTTTTTAGATAAAGAATGTATATTAATATCGCGGAGATACAAATTACACCCAGCCTCTGCAACAACGCAACAACCAGAGCTGTTACGGATGCACACAGCCGAAAGACAATAAGAAGAAGAAATAAAAAGAAAAAGTCCCGCTACAGAGTTACAGTCATTGCAGCAGCCGCACAACCACCACCAAGACACCACCTGATGTCCAAATCTTCAAAAGCAACGTCTTCAAGAAGAACAGTGTCAGGCACAACCAATTAAGGCCAGACCTTGGATTTTCACCCTGAAGATAATAGTCCCCGCTCTCAAAACAATGTCTTCAGCAAGAGCATTGCCAGACACAACCAATTAAGGCCAGGCCTTGGATTTTGGTGGTGTCTGGTGGTGGTTGTGCGGCTGCTGCAAGGACTGTAACTCTGTAGCGGGACTTTTCTTTTTATTTCTTCTTCTTATTGTCTTTTGGCTGTGTGCATCCGTAATGGCTTTGGCTATTGCGTTGTTGCAGAGGCTGGGTGTAATTTGTATCTCCGCGATATTAATATATAGCCTCATACTCATAGGCATCATTTTTCTGGCACTCCAGTAAGGCTCATGACGACTTTCTTCCTAGCTTGGACAGCGGAGTTGACTTTGATAACTTGATTATTCATCACATTACATTGCCAGAAACCTTACCCTGTAAAGTAATATGCTACGTGCAACAATTGACAGTGAAGGCTGTGAAGAGCGACCCCTTGTAGTTTCTCATGCGACGAAACAATGTAAGTAAATTAGAGATAAAAATACATTTGCACGCATTTAAGGTCCTAAATCAAGAATTTAGTATGTCGAGTATCAGCGATAGTTAAATATCTCTATTTCAAGTATACTAATAAATTATACATCAAAATAGAAATTATTGTTACAAAAACTGACATATCACTAGTAGAAAAAACACCTTTCGTCCAGAGCCAAACCAGCCATTAATCCTGGTTCATAGAAAAACCGGGACCAATGCCTGGCATTGGTCCCGGTTCGAGCTGCCAGGGGTCCGTGGAGCATTGGTCCCGGTTCGGTTGGGGAGCGAACCGGGACCAATGCTCCGGTGCAGGACACGTGGCGTGCCGCGGAGCTTTGGTCCCGGTTCGTGGCACGAACCGGGACCAATACCCCTCCCCTGCCTATAAATAACCCACCCCCCTCTTCTCTCCTCTTTTTTTTTCTGGTTGGATTGGTGGGAAGTGGGTGCTAGTTTTTTTTCCTTTGCCACGCACAAGATGTGTTCGATGAAATGCCCGAGCCACACTTAAGTTCACACAAGATGATATCCTCGGCCGAGGTTAGCAACTTTATCCTTTTCATCTGTAATTGATACAGAAATATTGCACGTGTCGATGTACGGTGGTCATTTCACTATTCAAGATGTTATTGTAATGGTATTTGATAAACTTAATTATATGATGCAGATGGATGCACGGATGCGATGGATGTACGGCGAACGACGCAGTTCCGAGTTTATTGCAGGCCTGCATAAATTTCTCGAAGTGGCTGAGGCAAACAAAGTGGATAATTTTATGCCTTGTCCATGTGAGAAGTGTCGGAACGTCAGGGAGTACTCTGACCCGAGAACCATTCAAGACCACGTGATTCGGAGAGGTTTCATGCCCAGCTATAATTGTTGGACCAAGCACGGAGAAAGAGGGGTTAGGATGGAAGACAATGAAGAAGAGGAGGATGATGACAACTATCCTATGTTCCCTGAGGAATGCGGTGATACTGTAATGGAAGACGTTGAAGAAGAAGGAGGTGAACATCGGGCATCAGATGAGCCCGCTGATGGTCTTGGTGGGGTCATTTCTGATGCAAAGCGAGAATGCGATACAGAAAAGGAGAAGCTAAAGTTGGAGGCCATGCTAGAGGATCACAAAAAGTTGCTGTACCCAAATTGCGAAGATGGCAGCACAAAGCTCGGTACCACACTGGAACTGCTGAAATGGAAGGCAGAGACTGGTTGTTCTGACAAGGGATTTGAGAAGTTACTGAAAATAATGAAGCCGAAGCTTCCAAAGGATAACGAATTGCCCGAGACTACATACGAAGCAAAGAAGGCTATCTGCCCTCTAGGATTAGATGTGCAGAAGATACATGCATGCATTAATGACTGCATCCTGTACCGCGGTGAGGAGTACGAGAATATGGATAAATGCCCGGTATGCAATGCACTGCGGTACAAGATCAGACAAGATGACCCTGGTGATGTTGAGGCGATGACGAGCCCCCCGGAAGAGGGTTCCTGCTAAGGTGATGTGGTATGCTCCTATAATACCACGGTTGAAACGTCTGTTCAGAAACAAAGAGCATGCCAGGTTGTTGCGATGGCACAAAGAAGAGCGTAAGAAAGACGGGAAGTTGAGACACCCCGCCGATGGGTCCCAGTGGAGAAAAATCGACAGAGAGTTCCCGACATTTTCAGATGACGCAAGGAACTTAAGATTTGGTCTAAGTACAGATGGCTTTAATCCTTTTGGGGAGCAGAGCTCCAGTCATAGCACTTGGCCCGTGACTCTATGTATCTACAACCTTCCTCCTTGGTTGTGCATGAAGCGGAAGTTCATTATGATGCCAGTGCTCATCCAAGGCCCGAAGCAACCCGGCAACGACATTGATGTGTACCTAAGGCCATTAGTTGATGAACTTTTGCAGTTGTGGTCCGAACCAGGTGTACGTGTGTGGGATGAGCACAAACAACAGGAATTTGACCTACGAGCGTTGTTGTTCGTAACCATCAATGATTGGCCTGCTCTTAGTAACATTTCAGGACAGTCAAACAAGGGATACAATGCATGCACGCACTGTTTAGATAAGACTGAAAGTATACATTTGGGAAACAAGAACGTGTACCTGGGGCATCGTCGATTTCTTCCGAACAGTCATGCCGTAAGAAAGAAAGGCAAGCATTTCAACGGTGAGGCAGATCGCCGGAAGAAGCCTAACCTCCCTGATGGTGATGTTATATATGACATGGTCAAGGATTTAGAAGTAATCTTTGGAAAGGGTCCTGGCAGTCTATCTGTTCCGAATGACGCTGACAACCACGTACCCATATGGAAGAAGAAATCTATATTTTGGGAGCTACCCTATTGGAAAGTCCTAGAGGTCCGGTCTTCAATCGACGTGATGCACGTGACGAAGAATCTTTGCGTGAACCTGCTAGGCTTCCTGGGCGTGTATGGGAAGACAAAAGATACACCAGAAGCACGGGAGGACCAGCAACGTATGAAAGACCCATACAACAAGCAGACGGATAAAGGGCGTCAATACTTAAGCAGCTACGCTCTTACCAAAGCAGAGAAGGAAATCTTTTTTGAATGCCTGAGCAGTATCAAGGTCCCGGCTGGCTTCTCGTCAAATATAAAGGGAATAATAAATATGGCAGAGAAAAAATTCCAGAACCTGAAGTCTCATGATTGCCACGTGATTATGACGCAGTTGCTTCCGGTTGCATTGAGGGGGCTTCTACCGGAAAATGTTCGAGTACCCATTGTGAAGCTATGTGCATTCCTCAATGCAATATCTCAGAAGGTCATCGATCCAGTAACTCTACCAAGTTTACAGAAGGCTGTGGTCCAATGTCTTGTCAGCTTCGAGTTGGTGTTCCCCCCATCATTCTTCAATATTATGACGCATCTCCTGGTTCACCTAGTCGACGAGATTGCCATTCTCGGTCCTGTATTTCTACACAATATGTTCCCCTTCGAGAGGTTCATGGGAGTCTTGAAGAAATATGTTCATAACCGTGCTAGGCCAGAAGGAAGCATCTCAAGGGCTATGGAACAGAGGAGGTCATTGAGTTCTGTGTTGACTTTATTCCTGACCTTAAGCCGATTGGTGTTCCTGAATCGCGGCATGAGGGGAGACTGAGTGGAAAAGGCACGCTAGGAAAGAAAGCACTGATATGTAGGGACGGGCATTCTTTAACTCAAGCACACTACACAGTTCTACAAAGTTCCACCTTCGTGGCTCCGTATATCGAGGAACACAAGAATTATGTACGCTCCAAGAACCCGGGGAGGATGACTCCTGGATTAAAGAAAAACACATGGAGACTTTCGGCAGTTGGTTGCGATTACAGCTCATGAATGACACCACTGTCGGAGATCAGCTCTACTTGTTGGCCGCGTCACCATCTTCGACTGTATTGAATTTCCAAGGGTACGAGATAAATGGGAATACATTTTACACGATCGCCCAAGATAAAAAGAGCACCAACCAAAACAGTGGTGTCCGCTTTGATGCAACAGACGAGAATGGGCAAAAGGACACATACTATGGTTACATAGAGGAGATATGGGAACTTGACTATGGACCTACTTTTAAGGTCCCTTTGTTTCGGTGCAGTTGGGTCAACATGAAGGAGAAGGGATAAAGGTAGACCAGCTGTACGGAATGACAACAGTGGATCTCAAGAATCTTGGTTGTTACAGGAACGAACCATTCGTCCTAGCCAATGATGTGGCTCAGGTTTTCTATGTGAAGGACATGTCCTCCAGACCGAAAAAAAGAAAAAATAAGCAAACGAATACATCAGACGATGAGCCAAAGCGTCACATAGTTCTTTCAGGGAAAAGAAACATCGTGGGAGTCGAGGACAAGACAGACATGTCAGCAGATTATGATAAGTTTGATGAAATTCCGCCCTTCACAGTGAAAACTGACCCAAGCATCCCGTTAAATAATGAAGATGCTCCATGGTTACGGCCGAAGCGATCATAGGCCAGGGACATACGCGAAGAAGGGTTCATGGCATTTATGTAAATCAATGTAATGTATTAAACCTTTATGTGATGTGTAGTAATGTATTAAACCTTTATGTGGTGAAAACCATAATACACGAAATGTGGTAGGTGGTTGTCGGCTCCCACACCTCCCGTGGGAACCTCTCAAACCTCAGCTTCGTTAGGTACAGCCTTCAGAAGAAAACTCCAACGTCTTACACGCGCTCGAAAAAGTTGGAACAAAACACACGGTTCCCCCTGCATACAGCCCGACGGTGGCTCGTGAGTGCCCGCATATCAAATGCACCGTAGGACGTAGCTAGGGAACCCGATCCAAGCAGCGGTAAGACGTCTTTGATGATCTACAACCGTCCGGCAAGACATCTCTGATGATCTGCAACCGTTTGGAACGGTCGCAGGTCATCAGAGACGTCTTGCCGCTGGTTGCCCAAAGTTGCCTCTCCGATTGGCGCTGGAATGTTTTGTGTGAGTGAGTAACATGTCTGAGGAGGGGGGCTATATATAGGGTACGTGTGCTTCTTTAGTCCCGGTTGGTAACACCAACCGGGTCATGTGGCCCATGAAGTGGTCGTGATACTGCTGATCCAACAGCTCACAATCCCTCAGAAGAAACACACCCCTGATCCAACGTCTCACAAGCGCTTGAAAGAAACACACGATCCGTGTGCTTCTTTAGTCCCGGTTGGTAACACCAACCGGGTCATGTGGCTCACGAAGTGGTCGTGATACTGCTGATCCAACAGCTCACAATCCCTCAAAAGAAACACACCCCTGATCCAACGACTCACAAGCGTTCGAAAGAAACACACGATCCGTGTGCTTCTTCCTTATTGGTGGGATTCTCACTATATATATGTAGTCATGCATGGCCTCCATTGGCATAGCACATCTAAACTCATATCTTCAACCTCATCACTCTCCCATGGCTTCCACCGTACCCACTCTAACCTACTCGGAGGCGGAGGCGCTTTGCGCCTCGAACTACCCCTGCCCGCCCGGCTACGACGTCCCCGCCGGCTGGAGGCTGAGCACCGGAGGCGTGCCGGTCCCTCCTGTCCCTCAAGGTTTGGCGCGCCGGGCGGCCAACACGAACCACTACTACCTCGAGCTCACTCCGGCGCAGCGGATGGATCCCCGCTGGCATCCCGACTACCGCCCGACTTGGGACGCCTTCTTCATCAATCGGCGTGAGAGGACGCTCGCCAGGTACGAGGAGGACGGCCCGCCTCCTTAGAACTTCAATGAGGCCGGCCGTCGGCTGTGGTGGAGCGGCCGGACTCTCCAGACCGTCATGAACTACATCACGGCCGGCGATAACCCCCGCCTGCGCTACCCTCGCTTCCAGTCCAGGCGAGCGCCGCCCGACGACAGCGACGACGACGGCGGCGACTACGACGACTACGAGGACGAGTATTATAGGCCTAGGCAGGAGTATGACTAACCTGAGCCACATCGTTGGTTAGGACAAATGGTTCGTCTATGTACGACGATGATCGTGTAAAATGTTTGTCTATCTACGACGACGATCGTGTAAAATGTATTATTTATCTCTGCATTTCCAACTAATGATCTTTAGCATCTGAATAAGTAATCTGGTTTTGAGTTAGTTATGCAAAAGATAAATGAATTAATAATTTTTATCTGGTTTCTTCTGCATTTTACAACACCAAAAATTCATCTTAAAAATATTACCCCTGATCCAACGGCTCACAAGCGCTTGAAAGAAACACACGATCTGCGTGCTTCTTTAGTCCCGGTTGGTAACACCAACCGGGACTAAAGGCGGGCTTTGCGGTCACGACACGTGTCCTCCCCCAGCGCTTCCCTGGGCACGTGTCCTCCCCCAGCGCTGCCCTAGAGGTCTTTATATATTGTCGCGCGACGGGGTAAACCCTAATCCACCATTCCTAGCCACGAACGCATCGTCTCCACGAGATGGATCCGCCACGCCCGCCGCAGCGCCTTCTGGACGAGGTCGAGCGTGCTCGGCAGAGCGCGCTTGGGCGCTACCTGTAACATCCCAAAAATATTATTAATATTATATTCCAAAAATGAGAGCCAACAAAAACTTTTGTTGTTTATTGTGTGTTGATTGCATCTTGTTACTTAAGTTGTTGTTCTTGTTGTGTGTGTTGCTTGCTCTATTGAACACTTGAAGAAAAGGTAGAAAACAAAATAAAGTTATAAAGAAGGAAAAATAAAAGTGACAAGTTGTCACATGAAATTCTTCAAGTGACAAACTCAATTATTTTCAAACCAAAGTCAGTGGAGTTGTAATGTAAACCCTCCCATTTTGATTCTTACTACTTTCCCTCTTCAATGCTATTTTTAAAACTAATTTTAAAATTGTAAAATAAAAACAATTTGAAATAAACCAAATTACCAAATTCAAAACAATATGAAAGAAAATGATGCAAAACATTTTATTTTGCAAAGCCAATTTTTGTGGAGCTTCTACATGTTATGGGGAGGCCCCACAATTATTTGCAATTTTTTCTAAAATGTTTAAGTGCCCCAATTAAATTCCAGAAATGCTGCTGGAATTGAAAAGAAGAAAAAGAAACAGAGAAGGACCTAGTCGTGATTAAAGAAAAGTATCCAGGGGCGTTCTGCGAAAGTGTCGTCGTCTCCTACCCCCACCTCCCCGTCACCGTCGCCGTGTCGCCGCGACCGTGCCCGTCGTTTCCGCGCTCCCCAGGCCCCCCCTGGCCACGCTCTCTCTCGCTCCCGTGCCTCTGCAGGCGCGGCGCCGCAGAGGAGAGCACTTATGCCCTCCCTCGCCTCGATTCCACTCCAGCGTCGCCGTGGCGAGCTCGCCGTCGTCGACCCAAATTGGCCCAGCTCGCTGCTCCCCGACACGCACGGCTCGGCCAGCGTCTTCTAGAACGTGCCCGGACCCCGCTCGACCTCACAGCGCCACGCCTCGTGCACCACGGCCTCGAATTCGAGAGGAGTTCCCGCCGGCGAGCCGCGGACGTGCTTGCACCCCGTCCACCGTACGCCGCCTCCTACGCTATAAAACCACCCCTCACCCCTCTGGAAGAAGCACACCACCCCACTCCCTCACTCCCCCTCTCCAATCTCACCGTGAGCCGCCAGAAGGGCGTGCCGTGCCGAAGCTCTGCCGCCGACGAGGTTCGTCGTGGCCGCAGCGCCTCTCTGCTCCACTCTCTCCCCTCTGGCCCGTGATCTCTTCCCACTGCTTCACCACACTCACCTAGAGCTGGACATAAAGCTCGAAGTTCGGTAAGCTTAATGAGCGCTCGGTAACTCGACTCGTTTGAGCTCGGCTCGTTTTATTAATGAGCCGAGCTGAGCAGCAATTTTAGCTTGTTAACACTAATGAGCTAAACAATCAAACTAACGAGTTTCACGAGCTACTCGTTAAGCTCGTTATCAACATGCAAGTAGGCTGTAAATCTGTATCTTTTAAGTATTTTTGCACACGGTATGTGTTTGACAAATGTATGTCACCATATTTTTGTAAGTATATCTATGTCCGAAATCTTTTGCTCCTGATGTTTTCTTGATAGCTTGCATAATTAGCTAAATATTCTGATACATCTTCTTAACGAGTTTAACGAGCTGCTCATGAGCGCTCGCGAACATATAACGAACCGAGCCGAGCTTTATATTTAGCTCGTTATGCTTAATGAGCTTAACGATCCGAGCCTTAATGATCACGAGCCATAACGATCCGAATCTTAACGATCTGAGCAGCTCGTTAGTCCAGCCCTACACTCACCCGACCCTTTTTCCCTCTGGATCGTGCACAGGAACGCCGTAGGGAGCTCGCCGGAGTAGCTGCCGTGGCCGTGGGAAGTTCGTCGACACGCCGCCGGAGCTAGACGCCGTCCCAGCAAGCAGGACTCAGCCAGGACGATCGCCCGAGCCTCCGCCGCCGTTTCGCGTCATCACCGTGCCTTCCCGTGCCCCTAGGTGAGAGATCCGTCCACCACATCGCCGCCGGCGCGGCAGCGCCACCAAATCATGGTCGCCGTCGTCGCGTCGCACGTGGACCGTTGGATCTCGATCCAACGGTTGCGTACCGTTTCGTGTATTAGAAAGAGAGAGAGAGACTGACGAGCGGGCCCCGTTCGTCAGGGTTTTATTAATTTCCCCGCGTGAACTGTGCCGCTGACTAGTGGGTCCCCCATGTCAGCAATTTCAGCATTATCCACAACAGTGGATTTTCCTAATTAAAATTCTCTGAAATTTTCAGTACTGATATGAACTTTGAAATTCAATATCTCAAGATCTAGACATCCAATTAAATCAAATCCAATTGCTCTGGAAAGCTTATGAAAATGTTTAACCAACCCAATTGGATTCAACTCATTTAATTAAATAAATAAAAAGTATTATTAAAAATACTACAGAAGGTTTAAATTCTAAACTTGTTTGTTTCTGATACTCTGTTAGTCCAATTAATTCCAAACCAATTTTTTTATCTTAGTACTGCCTTGTATTAGCTCCCCTAATTTTGGTAGAATTAATTGTGCAGTAGGATTTGTTTAGTACAAAATTGAAGTTTAAACACCCTTCTGCACTCAAACATTTAAATATGTTTAATGGTTAACCCAAATGGATTAGGACCAATTTTTTTAGGTCACATTTAGTCATGTTTAGTTACCCTTAAAAGGATTTAATTTTTGAAGCAATAGAATTTAAATGGTAGCCAGAACTTGGTTATTAAGCTTCTGGATTCAAACAAATGTGTAGGGAGTTTAGTAACGCCAATTGAACCAAATCAAATTGTGTTGTCTTCTACACATCAGTAGCTTTCCATAGAATTTTAGTTTGTATTTTTGTGACCAACAGAACTCAAGTTATTGAATTAAACATGTTCCACAAGTTTCTGCCATCATTTTTGAACATAAATAAATGATGTTTAATTCAATTATTTTGAAACCAAATTGTATGGTTTGATGTGTGCAGTAGCTATGTGTGATGTTCATGATTGTTGTGTTGAGATGATTGCTTGTATAGCTTAGTGATTATTTGCTTTGTTTGTTTATCGATTAGACGAGAACGTTGTTGGATTTATCGAGGAGGGGGAATTTGTTGAACCTGAAGATCAAGATCAAGTCCACTTTGCCGAGCAAGGCAAGCTACTCTCTGAGCTTGCACCTAAATATATATGCATCTACTTAGATCAACTGATTTATTCTTAAAACCAATGGTTTACAAAACCTTTTCAAAAAGTGTATGTAAATTATTTTGCCACCCTATGTAGTAGCTATATGAAAATTTAGGATGGAAAACAATGTTGTTTATTCAAAACTCCTTTGGAAATACTTGTGTGGTTATGGAATACCGAGGTGTCGGTGTTAAAGTGGAGAAGTGGAAAAAATGGGAATGTTTATGAAAAATGCACAGTGTCCTAGTACTATGACAACCAATCTTAATCTGTGCGACAACATTTACCCCCATATGGGAACGGGGCTTAGTCATATAATTTGCTCTTATTAGTATGGGATACCTCATCGATGGAGATGACTCCGTCATGCATGAGGGATGGTTTGGAGAACTCCCCTGACCCAGGTCCTCGCTCAAACTCTATGGAAAGATAAGGAGGAGGATTGAAGACTTCATAAATGTGGTCGCCGGGAAAAACATATGAGTCCTCACACTTAGGGTTGCCGACGGGGACCGGACTGAGTGTTGGTGGGAATTATCATATGGGTAGGATCCTATACTAGCATGAGCAAAGGAGAGGCTAGGGTCGGTGGCTCAACTTCGCATACACCTTGTATGGCGGGACGTGGCTGGCACGATGAGTTACCGGATGGATGTGGGATAAAAGCGTGCTACCTCTGCAGAGGGTCAAAACTATTCGAATAGCCGAGTCCTCGGATATGGACAATTGGGAGGCTGTCCTAAGATCATGTGCAAGTTTTGGAAAAGTTTTTAAGTCTTAAAAGAAAATGAATTGGTGATGGTGTGACACAACTATACCAAATGGAGTGGTATGAGTTGTTGGAATAAATGGACCATGGTGAGCCTTGGTCAGGAAAAGGAAGGGTTTTCGAGAAACAAATGAGATGGTGATTTCTTTTAAAAGATAGTTATAAAACTCTTCTTACCTTTTTCAATAAAGATATAGAGATGTTTAAATAAATAAAAGTGGTAAGTTGAAATAAACTAGTGCATACTCATGTTGGGGTAGTTTGCGAGTACATTCAAATGTACTCATATTGGTTTCATCCCTGGCTATTGTCCTAGCCAGACTACGAGGAGGAGCACTACGCCGAGCAGGAGTATGGTGACTTCTATGCGAACTAAGGATCTCCTCAAGTCAGCTGCCTGTCGGGTCGTCGTCATTAGAATGATGTCTACTACGCCGTAGCTTCCGCTGATATTTTGGTTTGGCCCTAGAAGGCACCTATGTAAGAACTTGGTCTAAATGACCATTTATGTAAGACTTTTAATTCGGTATTGTAATGGATGTAAACTTTGGTATCCAATTCGGATTATGTGCAACGACAGACTGATCACGGGATCGTTGTGTTAAGCATAATCGGGTATTTCGGACAGCTAGTCCGGGGTCCCCACACTACCGCGGGAGCCTATCCCGCCGTATGCCCACGAGCCGTGCACCTCCACCAGCCCCGCCGCACCTCCACCAGCCGCCGCCGCACCTCCCGACGAGGAGGAGGACGACGACGACGACTTCGACTGGAGCGACCATGGGGAAGAGGGCGGGGGCCGCAGATGCAGCAGGCCATTGAAGCCTCCTTGCAGCCTGTCCGCGACGACCGTGTCCAGCGAGCCAAGACTGCCTACCAGCTCAAGGCGAAGGAGGCTTCCGAGCTGGAATGGGCGCTGAAAGACTCAAGATCCATGGATCTTGCCCTCCGCCGCAAACGTGCGCGCGAGAACCGGGCGGCCGCGAACGGGGCTGGCTCCTCCCGCCGTTCCCCCTAATCCTACGGCCTCCGAGCCAGCAAGTCCGTTTATGTAGAAATGTAATTGTGTTATGAAAACTGTTAGTGATGTGTAATAATGTATTAAACCTTTTATGTAACTGTGTGGAACTCTTCCGTGGACTAGTGGTAGCCGTGCATATGCGCATAAGGGCCAGGTCCCGGGTTCGAGTCCTCACTTCTATCTAAATGACAAAGCCGGGGTGGAGTCCCCCCTCCGGTCTTGTTGTTGTTGTTCTTTTATGTAACTGTGTGGGGATGTTGTATTAAGGATGTACTCCCTCCGTTCCATAATATAAGATGTTTTAGGTGTTACACATGTTGCCTAGATTTATACAAAAAAGAGTGGACATGTAACAGATAATTAAAAATTAAAAAGGTTTTTGAAATAAACAGATAATTATTACAAATTTTTAGACAATTAAATCAATAGATAAAAAGAAATAAGAAAAAGACAATTAAATCAAAAGTATGCAAAACAAATTTAGTTAATGCATTTTTAATTGAAATTTGGCAAAATGGTTAATAGTTTGAAATTTGGCAATATTTATTCAAGCACTTTTCATGTTGTCAGTTTTTTCAAATTCAAAATTATTTAGCATTTAAAAACCATTCTATGAAATTTAGGTATAGAAGCAAAACAGCCAAATAAAAAAAAGGCGGGAACCGTGAAAACTTTGAAAAACGTTTGAAAATTCACTCTTTGGTCCGGTTCAACAGACGAACCGGGACCAAAGAGTGCTCGGTGAGCGCTGCACGTGGCCCACTACCTTTGGTCCCGGTTCGTGGCTGGAACCGGGACCAAAGAGGCTTTGGTCCGGTTCCAGCCACGAACCGGGACCAAAGGTCTCTGCTTTATGTACGGTTGCCCCTTCGTTCCCCAATCTCTGCAATTTCACGAACTCTCTCTCTGCATGCGTGACGCCGGAGCTTTGATTCGACGCCGTCAGGCTGCCTCTCCGCCCGCGCGGCTCCACGACGCGCCCCACCGCCGCCGTAGACTTCCGCCGCGCCCTCCATTCTCCGGTCAGGCACGCCGGCCGCCCTTGCTGCAGAGAGAAGAAGGAGAGAGCGCCCGCTCGCCGGCCTCCACGCTCGCCGGCCCTCGACGCCCGGCCGCGCCCTCTACGCCGGCCACGCCCGGCCGCGCCCTCTACGCCCGCACGCCGGCCTCCACGCTCGACGCTCGACGCTCTTGGCCTTTCCCAGGTTCTCCAGGAGTTCGCCGACGAGCCGGTGGTGCGCCGTCCGTGACAAGCTCTCCGCCCCAGCGAACCAGGCCGTCCCCGACCCCATCCACACCATCCCCGGGACGCCATCGACCTCCTCCGCCGCCCTGCACGCTCGCCGTCGCCTCCTTGTCTCCCCACGGTGAGAAACCCAGCCGCCCGAGGCCTCCCTCTCTGTTTCCCTGTGCGTCTCCACGTCGGAGGAAGAAGAAGAACCCGGGCCGTTGATCTTTAGATCGACGGTCGGATGCCAATCCAATATAAATTTGAGTGATTATACTTGTTTGTTTCACCATGTAGAACGAATGGAATATAAACTAGTAGAAACTTTGCAAGTCAACATAGCAGTGAAAGTACAATGTATGAAAAATTATTCGGATTTTTCATATATTGTAGTTCCAATATATTTTTTACCTGTAAAGATTCAATAAAAATGTATTGCCAAGAATGGATTTGTGAAATATCAATTCGGTCGTAGTACTGTCACACTCCCTCTAGATGCTAAGCTCTCGGGAAGATCAATCCGCCCCCCGCAACTGGAAGCTCACGATTTAGACCTCATTTTTTCGGAAAGTGTTTTGCTCCCGAGCACCAGTGATATTGGCCACATGCGAGATTTTATTATTTATTTTTTGAATTTTTAAGTTTTTATTTTTTATTTTTTGTAAAGCAGCGGTATCACTAGTGCTCGGGATCACGAAATCTCCTCTCTCATTGTAAAGCAGCACTATCAGATATACTTTGTTATACTTTGTTTTGTTGGATTATAACTTGCAAGTCTTAATTTACAGAAACTATGGAACACGACAGAGACGAACATCAGGAAGACATCATCGAGAGTATGATACGCGGGGAAGATGTCACCTCGCAGTTTCTGAACAACTCCGGTGAGGGAGATGAGTCTCTCAACCGAAGAGACGGCTCCGGTGAGGGAGAACCCGACGGCGGGGTGGGGAGAAGTCGGCGAGGGAGAAGCCGACGAGGGAGAAGCCGAAGGCTCCGGTGGAACATTAAATGTTGCAAACTCCGGCGAGGTGCATATACATATATTAATGAAGCCGAAGATTGTATTAATTAAGCCTCTGTTGTCTATATACATATATTAACGCTCTTTCTTCTTTTAGCCCTCCGGATCGAGCAAATTCTGTAAGGACAAAACGAGGCCCAACCAAAACGTTGGGCGACCAAGAAAGGTACAGGATCGAAAAGTCGCTGAAGACGGCACACCGACTGCTCCCCCTGGTGTTAAAAATAAAATGGTAAAGCAATGCGGAGTTCTTGTTAGGGACTACATCCCGATCACCGTTCGAGAATGGCATCAGCCAAAGGGAGAGGAGTAAGATATGTCAGCGATGAGGGCAAAGAAAGACTTTGGAGAAAGCTCATGCTTAATTTCACCCTGGCGCCAGAGGTGGATCAGATGAGGAGGATCCAAATGAGGCAGAAAAGATTGCCCGGAAAAACATGGAGCAAAAAGTCAAGGACTGGGCTTAAGAAGATGGCCGAGCTATTCAAGAACTGGAAGAAAAGATTGAACATCGAGTTTGTCCAGAAAAATAAGACTCCAGACTTCGATAAAGGGTATGAGAAGATAAGGACTACTGGGAAGAATTTGTGGCGTACAAGAAATCAGAGGAAGCTCAGGAAAAGTCTGCAAAAAATAAGGCAAATGCTGCTAAAAAGATCTACCACCATACTATGGGGCTGGTGGCTACGCTTTTAGCATGCCTAAGTGGGAGAAACTTGAGGCGGACCTGCTGGCTAAAGGGATCACTCCAGAGCCACTCAATGGATCGAACGGGCAAGAAATTGGTTTTACGGGCATGGGGGCACGTTGGACGCAGAAGGGAAGTGCATATATAACAGAAGACACAAAGATAATCCCCTACTACCCATCCAAGGATTAGAAATGCAGTAAAGGATGTTGCAGAGGGACGGTTCATTCCCGATAGAGAGGATGACGAGCTCACACGCGCCCTTGGGAATAAGGAACACGACGGACGGTTACGAGGCGTACCTGGCTCCAAGCCCAAGACAATTGCGATTCCCGAGCACAGGAAGAAATTTCCTGATAGAAGCCATCAGAGGAGAAAGGAAAGGGAGGCAATGGAAGCACGCGCTGCTGCAGACCGGCTAATATAGAAGAAGAATTAAAGCGGCAGAAGGATCAAATTGCCGCACTTAGCCAGCAAGGTACTAGCGGCCAATCTCAGCGGCACATGGTAGAAGCTGCATGCGATGGTACCGGCGGCCCATCGAATCGGAAAAGCAGCGTGGCTTCCACGGAGCTCCAGGATGGTAATGATGATGCAGTGGCTCCACTTCGTCGCTACCCAGTGGATGATATCACGGAGAGCACACCTTGTGAGATGCATGTGAAAGTTTTTAACTTAACCGTGAAGGTGGCGGTCGGCTATGTCGTACCAATTGGACCTAATCCAACTTACCATTTCTCTCCGGTTCCAAATGGCTACGCTGTTGTCGCGGTGGATGAAGTGATGAAAGATTATGAGGAGCTGAAGCTGCAACACCCTGCAGGTGAAGATGGGGAGGTGCTTGAACTTGGAGAAGCCAAGAAAGCGACCATTCTATGGCCAAAGGAATTCATCGTGCTTCCGAACTGGCAGCCAAGGCCATCGACTCCTCACCAGTCTCCAGCGCAACAGTCCTCTTCACCGCCTCAGCATTCTCCAGCGCAACAGTCCTCTTCACCGCCTCACCAGTCTCCAGCGCAGCCGTCTCCGCCGCCGCGTCAGCCGTCTCCGCCGCCGCGTCAGCCGTTTCCGCCCACCGCTCGTACTATGAGGGGTAAGCGATCACCGAAACGTAAAAGGTCGCCCCTCCCAACAGTACCTCATAAGAATCTTCCCATTAGACCTTATGACAGGACTGTAGCGGAAAACGCCGCGGAGGTGGCTGCCTACAATAAGGCTTTTTTTGCACCAAAAAAGCCCGAGCAGAAGCCGGTATACGATGAAAAATCCAAAAAGTGGGAAAGTCCTTCCTTGAGCAGCCATCCCAATATCGATGAATCTGCATCTGACTATGGTCGTGAACTTACTAAGCTAGCACGTGCCCAGTCTGAGCAGGACAAGGAAAGAAGTGCAAAAAGCGGGAAACAAATTGCCCAGCTCGGACAGCAGAAAAATCAATCGGTCCCCCCGCTCATAGTGTGTTCCGATATCGACAAGGACTTCAGAGCCGATATGGATAAGGACCTGCAATTATTGGACCCCAGAGCCATACTGCTGCTAGAGAACAGGTATCACTGTATCGCAGGCCATGGAAATGCTACCGCCTTGGGTATGACTCTTGGTCAACTTTTAGGCTATGAAGATCAGCCAATGTTAGAGATAGCACGGAAATATGTCACAGGGGAGTCTATGGTCAGTAATGAGGAGCTCACGCGTCTATCAACACATATGCGAAATCTGCACACTGGTACATGGTGCACACATCAAAGAAGGACGCGAAGGAGTGGATTGCGGTGGACGTTCGAGTGGAGCATTTCTTCAAACCTTACTATACAGGTTCAAATGACTGAACTGTTTCAGTTATTCAATCAGCGCGCCCTCGACAAATCTATCCTCAGTTGCTATTGTCTGTAAGTGATTTATTTTCGTAATTAAGTCTCTAGCTCAGCTCGTTCATTGCCTGTATTATATTATCCTGACTATATATATATCCTTTTGTACGCTATTATGTAGAATGAAGATGATGGAATGCAAAAGATCTAGAATTTTGAGGTTGGGTTCGTTGACCCATATATCGTTAATGAACATACGTTAGCAATCACCCCAAGACGTGGAGCATGACCTGACCACCTTTTTAATCATGCAAAACTTCTGTACGGAAATACTATTTCCTTACAACTTCAAGTGAGTGTTTCTGTCTTGTACATATTTTTATTTGGCTTTCTCGATGTTAAGTGTAATTGATGAGCTATGCATGTCTGCTTTATGTAAACGTCCGCAGGTTCCACTGGATTCTGCTAAGCATTCAACCTGACAAGTCCATAGTTGAAGTCCACGACTCATTAAGTTGGGACCAAGCGACGTGGACCGAATGAAAGAAATGCTCAACAAGTAATTTCAATCATTATCGCATTATATCGCCTCTTTCGTTCGTTTCCTGATGTCAAGTAATTAATAACTCCTTTGTTCATTTTTTTGCCAAAGCAGGTGTTGGACACTTTTCAAACAGAAGTAGAAGGTCCATTCAAAGATGAGCTAACTTATATCGGTGAAAGTCCGCAGCAGCCACCGGGGAGTAATTTATGTGGATTCTACGTTTGCGAGTTCATTCGCGAGTTGACCACTGAGCGGAGAACAACTTCTTTCAGCAAAATGCGGGAGAAGCTCGACCCAGAACTGCGCATACGAGCAATTCAAGAGGAATTGGCGGGATTTCTGCTTAGGGAGGTCATCGATGAAAGGGGAGAACATTATGCTTCGGACGATGAACTACATATGTGATCTATCTCCATGTAATTAAATAGTTGTATTCTCGCAAGAGATCGAATATTAATTATATATGCATCAACGTGTACTGTGTATATAGTAGAGCGTATAATATGCGTACGGAAACGATGGAGAGCACGTCGGCGATGCGAAGAAGGGGGAGACGACGGAGGCACCGGCGAGAGGGAGAGGGGGCACCGGAGAGGGAGAGGGGCACCGGCGAGAGGGGGCACCGGCGAGAGGGAGAGGGGGCACCGGCGAGAGGGAGACCCTAAACCCTAAATACAAAAAAAAACACTCATTGGTCCCGGTTCGTAACACGAACCGGGACCAATGAGTCTCCCCCCACGCCCAGCAGAACTGGCCACGTGGAGCCCCATTGGTCCCGGTTCGTGTCTGAACCGGGACCAGCATTCGTCCCGATTGGCTGGTCCCGGTTCGGGAACCGGGACGGATGGCCCAACCGAACCGGGACCATAGGCCAGTTTTCTACCAGTGTATATACACCCTAGAGCTCTGCCGACCGCTCTTCTCTCCATCTACAGTAGATCGGAGAGGCGACTTTTTGCGAACTCCTTCCCGACCACCTCGCTTGCTGGCGATCCGTGGGATTCCTCCCCTCCGTCGGCCGCTCCGGCGGCGGGAGGGTGGGGGATCCCCGGATCCCGGCTGTACATAGTGTAGGTCGTGGTAGGAACCCCGCCGGCGGCGTCGTGGAGGTGGCGATGGTGTCGGTGGCTAGGTGGGGGTCGGCGCGCTTCCCCTTCTGCGGCGGCGCTCCTCGGAGCTTCGGCGTGGCGCGTGCGGCTTTTGGTGGCCGGGGATCTCCGGATCTCTCGGTTTCCTCCGGTTCCTCCTCCTCCTTGCCGGCCGGCGGGGAGGACGATCTCCACGCTGTGGAGCTCCGTTTGAGGACCTGGAGGCTGGAACTCAGGGCTGGGCGAGCCTCGCGGCTTCTGCCAGCGCTGGGGACGAAGACGGCTGCGGCAAGGTGGTGTTGCTGGAGCGGGAGGGTGCTCGCCGTACTCGTTCAACGGCATAAGCTCCGTCGCTGCGCGGCGGACGGGCTCTGCGGCGATCTTCATCGAAGGAGGTGCCCTCGGGCCGTGGTAAGAAGGAGGTCAGCGGTCTTCGTCTTCATCGGCGGCGGAGTTGCTGGTGCTTGATCTGGCTCTGTTCCCCTGCGTTGGCTTTCTGTACTTGTTCTTGTACTTCATACGATGTATGTGGTACTCTCTGATGTACGCAGGCTTTCAAAAAAAAACTGACATATATGATTGACACAAACATGATTGCAGTTCTTTGAAAAACAAACTCATGAGAGCATTAACATAAGAAGACGCATGCAGTGGAGTATTATCAATGATATTTGGGGTTGGCCCGTGATACTACGTAGGGATAGGCACCCCGTCCAGTCTCCTATGCATCAAGGCCTAGGAGCCCACTAGGGGGCACTCACCCGCTCGATGTCGGGTACAAGACTCACGACTGAATACAGTTCTAACTTGAGAAGGAAAACTCGAGAGTGAACAAATCGCTCCCAAGTTACATGGAGCTAGTTTTTTTGAAATATTTAAATCGATACTTTTAAGTTTCTAAAAATCGATGACTGTGATTTTATTCAGATTTTTTTGTGGAAACTTAGCCAAGAATGGAATTATGACCTACCTCTGTTAGACATGCTGCTTGATGTTCGCACCAGAACTGGTCAGACATGCTTCAAAGAATACCTCATCATTGGATGCTGGAGTTTATGGAATCACAAGAATAAGATCATATTTGAGGGTGATCAGCTCAATATGGATAGGTTCATCCATATGTTTACTAATACATTTACTTTAATAATGCATAGAGCTAAACCCTCTCTTAAAGAGGGTATGCACCAGTGGCTGGATGCCATGTAATGGTGGACTTGGACATTGGCTCCGGAGATTCTTCTCCATTGTTTGTAATTATTTCATTTATAAAAATTATAAACTGACGCGGTAGGGGCTTTCTCTACTATTTTTCGGTAAATTAAAAAAAATCGAGAAAAAAAATCCCAGATGTAGATAGTGTTGAGATGTACAAGTGTGCAAAATTTTAAATCAAAATTTGTTGTATTGCACGCTGGGCAAAAATGAAAATTGGATAGGATTCTACCTTTTGCTTTTTCTCTGTACATTCCAAAAAATACATTTGAAGTTTGGAATTAAGTTTGCCATGGCCAAAAAAACTGTGTAGTTACCCGGCGTTGAGAGCATCTCCACTCGCGGCGCCCAAACGGCCGCCCAAACGCGTTTGGGGCGTGCCGGACACAAAATCGCCCCCACTCGCGGCGCCCAAATGCGAATTGGGTCCGGCGCGGCCCAGTTTTGTGTCCGGCACGCCCAGCCCACGCCCTCAACTTGGGGAGGCTTGGGGCGGCCCCGGACGGAAGGAACGCGACGCCACGTCGGCTCCCGACGCGCGGGCCACGCCTGGCAGTGAGACAAGAGGCTGCATTAATGCCGGGCGGCGTCTCGGTTTCCCAGCCGGGCGCAGCGACGCGTCGCTTCGCTCTGCGGCGAGGAAGCGTGTGGGGACCCCGGATTAGGTATCCGAGATACTCGTTATGTTTCCTGCAACAATCCCATGATCAGTCTGTTGTTGCACATAACTCGAATTGGTATCACAGAACACCCATAAATACCGAATAAATTTACTTACTTGAGTGAAGCCATAACTTCATCAGGTACTCGCAGCGGAAATCACCAAACAACGTGGAGCCCAAGCCATTTGCCAACCCTACAGGCAGCTGACTGGGAAGCGCCCTAGTTCGCATTGACGTCATTAACCAGTTCTTCTTCGAACTGCTCCTCTTCAGAATCTGGCTAAGACAATAGCCAGGGACGAAACCAATATGAGTACATTTGAATGTACTCGCAAACTACCCCCGGAATGAGCATGCACTACTCTTTTTATTGTTTAAATAAAACTTCGTTTGCTTTGAAAACTCTATATCCTTGTTGGAAAGAGAAGGATATACTTTTGTTTAATAAAACTTTGTTTTGAAATCTCCATATCTTTATTGAAAAAGGAAATAAGGCTTTTAGAACATTTCCCATAAATCTGTTTTTGTAAGAAGTCTCGTTTAAAACTTTTTCCCGAAAATACATCTCTGTTGAAATAGGTAAGAAGTCTCTTTTATAAGCATTTTCCCGGAAAATCACCATTTGGTTTAATTCTCCAAAACTCCTCCTTTTCCGACCATAACCCTTCATGGTCATTCAATCCCAACAACCTCATGCCGGCCCGTTGGCATAGTTGCATAAAACATTTTCCACTTTCAAATCACAAAACTCTTCACTTCCCGACCATAGCCCGTCATGGTCAATCATTCTCCAGCAACCTCATACCAGCCCGTCGGTAGAGTTGCAGATACCACACATCTCCATTTTATTTTCAAATCCAAAACTTTGCAAAACTTGCACATGGTCAAAGCAGTTCTTTCCAACTGTCCATATCCGAGGACTCGGCTATTCGAATAGTTTTAACCCTCTGCAGAGGTAGCACGCTTTTTGCCCACACCCATCCGGTAACTCATCGTGTCAGCCACGTCCCGCCATACAAGGTGTATGCGAATTTGAGCCACCGACCATAGCCTCTCCTTTGCTCATGCTAGTATAGGACCCTTTCCATATGACACTTTCCATCAACACCCAGTCCAGTTTCCCGTCGGAAACCCTAAGTGTGAGGACTCATATGTTTTGTCTGGCGGTGTATAGGGACATCCTTCTATCCTCCTCCTTATCTTTCCATAGAGTTTGAGCGAGGACCCAGGTCAGGGTAGGTCCTCAGACCATCCCCTCATGCATAACGGAGTCATCTCCGTCGATGAGGCATCCCATACTAATAAGAGCAAATTATATGACTAAGCCCTTTCCCATAGGTGGGTAAATGTGGTCGCACAGGGTATTGGTTGTTCTGTAAGTACAAGGACACAATGTGCATTTTTCATAAACATCACCATTCACCATTTTTCCACTTCAACACCGACATCTCGGCATTCCATATCCCCACAAGTATTTTCAAAGGAGTTTGGAGTAAACAATATTTTTCCATCCTATAGTTTGGAAAAGAAATTCCAGCTAGTATCTCCATATAGGGTGTCAAAATAATATACTTGTGATTTGGAAAAAGGGTTTTCAAAATCATAGCTTTAGTGGCAATCACCACATAAATCACTTTTGCTCTTTATAAGTAAAACATGTGAACCAAAATAGATGTATATAAATGCAAGCTCAGAGGATAGCTTGCCTGATTTCAGCATGATGTTCCTGGACTTCTCCTCATTGATCAAAGAAATAAACTCTCATCCTTCTCCGATAAATCCTTTCCAAATACCACCCGGTAGCGTTTATCTCTAGCGTCGCAACATGAAAATAAAACAACACTCAATAAGCAAACCAAACCACAAGTGGTATACAAACAAGGAACAAACCACAAGTATCAAACTAATCACTCAAGCCACAAGCATAGCACTAGTTTAATCAAGCAACGAACTAAATCTATATTTACCAGAGTATTATACTCACAGGAGTATAACACCCAGCACATGCTACAAACATAGAGCACCAAGCCATCCTCAATTAGAGATAATTAACAACCACTTTTCTCTAATCAGGAAATACTTCAGACAAAAGTTAAACTACCAACTAATCTTGGTAATTCAAAATATCTCACCAAGCTAAGGTGGATACACTAACAAGATATTTAAGCTAGTACTCAACTCAAGTCCATCAAGTTCATCAAGCCATGCAAATATTACTCATACCAATTTGCCTAACAAATTCCACTAACAGTACTAACATATTATAACCTGCTAAACAATAATAACATGCAAGCAACAGTACCACAACATTCATTAACCAGCAAGGCAATCATATTAATCACACACAAACATGTTTGGTAAGCATACCACTAGACACCCATCATCACAAGCTTAATAATTAACTAACAAGTGATTAACCAAATATACCAAACAACACACCACTAGTACTATCATAATTTAACATGTTAAAGGTCAGTAACACACAAGTAACAATACCAAAACAATCAATAATAAAGACAACCCACAATTTCCTAATTAAAAGCTTTTAATCTAATTCCTTTTTATTAGTGGCAGAAACAACATTTTCACTAAAAATTACACCTAGAGAGTTCTGTTAGTCATGCAAAGCTGGATTTATGTTCTTTGTTAACATTATAAACTAACACACTTGAGTTTGGTTCAAAATTTTATCTACTGAAATTATTGAAAATGCACAAAGTGCTTGCTGGCCTAAACTATAAATACATGCCACTTTTGTTCTAAGCATCCAAAACACATGAGACAAAATTCTGTTGAAAGGTGATGTGAAGAGCTTTCCAAAACAGTTGGGTTCATAAATTTTAGATCAACACAAATTAAGTTATGCCCAAAACACTGATTTTGACCAATCACATCACAACATTTTTCAAGGACACACAAATCAATATTTTCCATTTCTGCAAAGTGCACATGGCTCTAAACTTGTAAGGTTACCACTGTGATTTTTGGTTTTGGGAAGATTCAAACTATAGCTAATTTAAATGGATTTAAACCACAGTGCCAGAAACAGATCAGTGAGAAAATAATAAAAACCATACAGAAAAATGTTAGTGGGCTGGATCTAGAGCTGAGCCACGCAGCACGGTGCTGGGCCGGCCCAGGCGAAGCGGCGAAGCGGTACGGGGCCATCTCCTTCTTCCTGTCGACACGAACAGCGGCGAGGCATGGCAGGAGTGCGGCGAGGACGGCATCGACGGCTCTGGGCTCCTAAAAGTGAAAAGGGGAGGTCCATGAGATAGAGCGCGACGAGGGGAGACAAGAGGCACAAAAATGGCGACGAATGGCGGTCTGTGTCACCCACAAACTTCCTGGCAGGGCGGCGGCGCGGAGAAGAAGGGGATGCGGACGGCTACGGCGATCCAGGGCTTCCCAGCTCGATTCCGCGGCGGGAACGGAGAGGACGACGCGGCGAACCTTCTGGTGATCTTCGATTTGGCCGGGGAGGCTTCAAGCGCCGGCGATGCGTGACGGCGTCATGGCTAGGGTTCGGCCGCGGTGAGGAGCAGAGAGAAGTGGGGAGAGAGCGAGAGGGGGCAAGTGAAGGAGAGGAAGCAGAGGAGAGCTGGGGGGGGGGGCCTCCTTATCCTCCTCATCGAGCAGCAGGAGACGCGCGGGAGGGGGGGGGTCCGGGCGGGCGACGCACGGGAGGACGACAACGGCATCGTCGGCCACGGGCTGCTACAGAGAAGACGGCGTTTTGCAGAACGCCCCCTGGCAGAACTTTTCCCTCTCACAACTAGGTCCTTTCCTGATTTTCTTTTATTTCTTTTCAAACGAGTAGCTTTTAGGGAATTTATTTAGAGTACTTAAACATTTTATAAAAAATTGAGAAAATTCAGGTAGCCTCCATATACATGTAGAAGCTCCAAAAAATTGGCTTTTGAAAATAAAATGTTTTGAACAATATTTGTTCATAGGGTTTAAATATGTCATTTTTGCTAAAAATAAATTTGTTACTCCTTTAATATTTTTAAATCAAGTGAGAGATATTGTTTTGAGCATCTTGGAACTTCTTTGACAAATATGGTAACTTCAAATCGTTTATATTTTCATAGAGAAAATATTTGTTTGAAGGAAATAGAGAATTAGGGAGGGAAAAGTTGTAGGAATAAATGGAGAGTGATTAATTATTTCTCCTCTGAATTTTTGTATGAAAGAAACTTAATTTCTCACTTCGAGAATTATGTTTGTCACTTGTCACATGATTTTTCTTGTTTTAGCTCTTTGTTTTATTTTAGTATTAAGCACAACTGAGGAATTACCCTCACAAGCAACAAACATACAATATCAATAACACAACAATATCAACAACACAATCATATCAACAACACAATCAAGACCACACAATTCAAACCACAAGAATAAATCATACCACCAATTCCATAATTAACAATACTATCTTGTAGAGATGATCACACTCAATTATGACAAGATGATGTTTGAAAGAATATCTCAACTCATAACTTAATAGTTTTCAAAAGATTTGATAAAGAGAAATGTGTGGGGTAATATATTTCCCACTAGTGTTATTTTGAAATGGAGTGGAAATAAGAGTGTATAAAATGGGAGTTGCATACACATGCAAAATATCAAGGTTGAAATATAGATAGGAGATAACATATAGATATCCATATTTTTGGGAACACATAATTTTGGAAATCACTTTTACCTCCTCAATAATGGATGTTTTGGTTGTTGCCAAAACCAAGCATCATTGAAATGAACTTTGGTCAAAATAAGAATGGTTAAGATATTTGGAATCTATTCTTGTCATAACATGATCACCAAGATTAATATGTCTTTACTTAGGTTGGGTTCTTGGGTTGATATTTACTAGTCAAACAATCATAAACATCAAGTCACACAGGGTCACACATAGCAATGGGAAGGAAAACACAATCATCAATGAAACATTTCAAAAAGTTTTTGTTGGTTCTGGATTTTGGGTCTGGTAAAACTAAGTTTTTTCTTAACTTCGAAATTTGGGATGTTACAGCTCTTCCCCCCTTAAAAATAAATCTCGTCCTCGAGATTTGGCCGGGGTAACAGGGGAGTACGAGGGCACGGGTTTTGGGCTGAATATACTTCCAAAGTCGATGCTTCTTTAGTGAGGTGGCCTTCTGGGATCTTGACCAATTGATGTTGCGAGGCTTTCTTTGTCGATGATCTTCTGTGCTGAGTTCAGATCCTTGATGATAGGGTTGCCTTAACGATCGAATCCGATGGATAGTCGTGGTCAGCTGTTTTCAGATACGGTATGGTTAAAGCGCAAGGAACTAATTATTAATATGTTCTTGTATACCTATTGCAGGTCTTCCCCCCTTAAAAAGGGTCTTTAATTGGTCTTGTTGAAAGTCGCAGCTGGAATTGACTTGGAGGCATCATTCTTCTTGAGTAGCTTGACGATCTTAGTCTTGGTTGTCATTCCTCGGTGCTTGGGTCGGTGCAGATATCACTTCCTGATATTGTCTCCTTACGAGGGTCACAGGTGGGGACGCGTTGTTCTCCGGATGTGTCAAGTCTGCGTAGTTAATTCTCTCCGGGTTCTAATTAGAAGAGGGAGGTTAAAACTTCTAGTTGCGTCGGGGCTTGCTTGATGGTTGATGTTGTCAACAGCAGGTGCTTCCGTTGTTGGATTCTTCTTAGTGACTTCCGGTAGATCTTCTTCACGCTTTTCTTCCTTCGGCTTGGCGGAAAAGGCTGGTCCTGAAAGACTTCTTTGGTCCTGAGTCTTCACGAAGCTTCGCAGGGGTCTTCAGAAGTAAGTTAATGCACCAGAATAGTTAGGGTTTCCGGGAAAAACCTTCTGGTTGAGGGGCTTAAGTTAGTTTTCCAGGGAGTTGGGTGTTATACTCTGAACATCAAACTTTTTATACCTAAATCCAAAACAACCAACTTTACATAGGCCTCTAATTCTCGAGTCTTCAAAATACCATTCCAGCATCTCTGGTAAGGCCACTATTATCAACTAGTTAATTGAATCATGGCTTTTGCCCGAGCTAAAGTTATTAATCCACCAACATCTTCTTCGGGCATAAACTCTTTATCCTATTAGTTCAATCTATCGGATCTCCATCGAACCTTTCAGGCTCAGTCTTCCCATTACATCCTGTCACAAAAATCATAGTAGTCCACCAATTATTTCTTGATTAATTTATTCCCCAGATAGGCATATCTCAAATTATCTGACTCCTTCAGGTTGCCATCTTCCCACGATCATATCATCAAAGCTAAATAAAGCATCCAACAATCATGTGATCATACCATCAAGAATTGCCCCACTTTCTAACCAAATTCAGATTTTATCTCGACACTTTTGGGCCTTGATCTCATATTCAAGATAAAAGATCTTTCTAAGAATAATCCAAACAGAGCGTGACAAGCTCTGAAAACTACTGTCACCTAGAATGTCTTGCTACTAGACCAAGTCATATTGATTCCTAAAATCCGATAAACATTCACTTGTCCTCACCAATTATTTCTTGCATACAACGATCTACTCATTTGCTAACTCATCTTTGACCACTTCCTATAATTCCATAAGAATTTAGTACAAGGTCACTTGCGCTAGGAATCACCCTAAACATTCCAACTCCGAGTATTCTTCTTAATTTACTTGCTTCTAACCAATCCAAACATCATTTATCAGCAAGTGCTTCCTAAAAATCCAATAACTTTCACCTTTATTTCTAAACCTTAAATCAAGGGTCACGTCTTCTAGCTCCAGATAACCACCAATGGTTGGGGACCACAACTGGTTAGCCCCAGAGTATTAATCAAATATATCATCTGTCCAAACCCAATTAATTTATCGATCCACTCCAAGTTTTCACTTCTATTCTAAACCCCAAATTTTTGATATTACCAACACATCCACCAAAGTTTGATCTCATCAACTAGATTCTTAAGGGATCCTTTTGACTAATAATCTTATAGTCCAACACTCTTATATCCTCCTAAAGTCTCCTTTGTACCAACTAGTTTTGAGTCGTCCTATGGCACTTATTCCCTTGGTCTAGAAAAAGCAGTTAGTATCTTTGCAAAATTTGGTTAGATGAGAGATTTAAAGTTAGATAAATTATGTTAGTTTTGTTAGTTTTTCATATTGTTTTGTTAGTCCGACGGGATACGACCAGTGTCATCTACCGTCGGGTCTTGAATCTTCATCTTTCTCGATGGCTTGATGTGGTTGTACAAAACGACGAATGAAGACCGCTATCAGTCTTGCAGAAGGTCGCAGAGTCTTGGGGTAGCGAGTATTCCATACCTTGCTTCTCTTACTAGGAGAAAATTTTCTGAGGGTTTTCTAAGTCGGACTTTTGAAAGGATACAAAAAGTACATCTATGGCCAACAAGGCAAAAAGGTTTTTGCAAACAGTCAAAATTAAAGCAACAGACAACAGTGTGGTTACTTTGGGTTCCCGACAAGGCGTGTTTTGTGAAACACCAAGGAAAACACACATAATAAATGCAACACAAAGCAAGGATCAATCAAGGCACTTTTAGCACCAACAGACGTTCAATACCGTGGAAGATGGGGTTTGCTCAAGTAAAACGAGCTTATCCTATCGATCCTATGGGTCTGGTTTGGGATATCGTCAAGTATGTAAGTTTGAATGGAGGTAAGACAATAGATGGAAACTTTTGATAAACCTTTAAACGAGAGACAAGGTTTAGAATAATTCGAGAAGTTGAAAAGAATGGAAGCTATACTTAGGCCTCCTTAGATACAAATAATTTAGGTAGTAATATATTTCTTTCCAAAAATAGTCTTCGCCTTAGTCTTCAGCTGGAATACTTGAGATTGTCAAGGTCACAAATGGAGTAGAATTGTTGCTGTTGAGTTGAGGTCTTCGAAGGTCTCTTGCTTGTTGATATCGACGATATTGGTATTTGCGGATCCATCACCTTGATGTTAAATGTCGAGTATTTGGGATGGAAACTTCTTCTTGTGGGTGCTAGCTAATTAGGTCTCACTTGGGTTCATCGTCAAGTATTTTGAACGGGTAAGAGGGATTAGAGAAATCCTTGGAAAATCTTAAATAGAGGGGTGAGACTCGGAAATATTTGAGAAGGTGAGAAGAGTGGAAGTTATTTTTGGACTTCCTTAGATAAAAATATGTTTTTGGTAACAATATATTTTTAACAAAATATTTCTTTCCTAACTAACGTCCATGCTAACTAAGGTCTGTTACAGTCAGGATGGCTCTGATACCAAGTCTGTGGGACCCCGGATTAGGTATCTGAGATACTCGTTATGTTTCCTGCAACAATCCCATGATCAGTCTGTTGTTGCACATAACTCGAATTGGTATCACAGAACACCCATAAATACCGAATAAATTTACTTACTTGAGTGAAGCCATAACTTCATCAGGTACTCGCAGCGGAAATCACCAAACAACGTGGAGCCCAAGTCATTTGCCAACCCTACAGGCAGCTGACTGGGAAGCGCCCTAGTTCGCATTGACGTCATTAACCAGTTCTTCTTCGAACTGCTCCTCTTCAGAATCTGGCTAAGACAATAGCCAGGGACGAAACCAGTATGAGTACATTTGAATGTACTCGCAAACTACCCCCGGAATGAGCATGCACTACTCTTTTTATTGTTTAAATAAAACTTCGTTTGCTTTGAAAACTCTATATCCTTGTTGGAAAGAGAAGGATATACTTTTGTTTAATAAAACTTTGTTTTGAAATCTCCATATCTTTATTGAAAAAGGAAATAAGGCTTTTAGAACATTTCCCATAAATCTGTTTTTGTAAGAAGTCTCGTTTAAAACTTTTTCCCGAAAATACATCTCTGTTGAAATAGGTAAGAAGTCTCTTTTATAAGCATTTTCCCGGAAAATCACCATTTGGTTTAATTCTCCAAAACTCCTCCTTTTCCGACCATAACCCTTCATGGTCATTCAATCCCAACAACTCATGCCGGCCCGTTGGCATAGTTGCATAAAACATTTTCCACTTTCAAATCACAAAACTCTTCACTTCCCGACCATAGCCCGTCATGGTCAATCATTCTCCAGCAACCTCATACCAGCCCGTCGGTAGAGTTGCAGATACCACACATCTCCATTTTATTTTCAAATCCAAAACTTTGCAAAACTTGCACATGGTCAAAGCAGTTCTTTCCAACTGTCCATATCCGAGGACTCGGCTATTCGAATAGTTTTAACCCTCTGCAGAGGTAGCACGCTTTTTGCCCACACCCATCCGGTAACTCATCGTGTCAGCCACGTCCCGCCATACAAGGTGTATGCGAATTTGAGCCACCGACCATAGCCTCTCCTTTGCTCATGCTAGTATAGGACCCTTTCCATATGACACTTTCCATCAACACCCAGTCCAGTTCCCGTCGGAAACCCTAAGTGTGAGGACTCATATGTTTTGTCTGGCGGTGTATAGGGGACATCCTTCTATCCTCCTCCTTATCTTTCCATAGAGTTTGAGCGAGGACCCAGGTCAGGGTAGGTCCTCAGACCATCCCCTCATGCATAACGGAGTCATCTCCGTCGATGAGGCATCCCATACTAATAAGAGCAAATTATATGACTAAGCCCTTTCCCATAGGTGGGTAAATGTGGTCGCACAGGGTATTGGTTGTTCTGTAAGTACAAGGACACAATGTGCATTTTTCATAAACATCACCATTCACCATTTTTCCACTTCAACACCGACATCTCGGCATTCCATATCCCCACAAGTATTTTCAAAGGAGTTTGGAGTAAACAATATTTTTCCCATCCTATAGTTTGGAAAAGAAATTCCAGCTAGTATCTCCATATAGGGTGTCAAAATAATATACTTGTGATTTGGAAAAAGGGTTTTCAAAATCATAGCTTTAGTGGCAATCACCACATAAATCACTTTTGCTCTTTATAAGTAAAACATGTGAACCAAAATAGATGTATATAAATGCAAGCTCAGAGGATAGCTTGCCTGATTTCAGCATGATGTTCCTGGACTTCTCCTCATTGATCAAAGAAATAAACTCTCATCCTTCTCCGATAAATCCTTTCCAAATACCACCCCGGTAGCGTTTATCTCTAGCGTCGCAACATGAAAATAAAACAACACTCAATAAGCAAACCAAACCACAAGTGGTATACAAACAAGGAACAAACCACAAGTATCAAACTAATCACTCAAGCCACAAGCATAGCACTAGTTTAATCAAGCAACGAACTAAATCTATATTTACCAGAGTATTATACTCACAGGAGTATAACACCCAGCACATGCTACAAACATAGAGCACCAAGCCATCCTCAATTAGAGATAATTAACAACCACTTTTCTCTAATCAGGAAATACTTCAGACAAAAGTTAAACTACCAACTAATCTTGGTAATTCAAAATATCTCACCAAGCTAAGGTGGATACACTAACAAGATATTTAAGCTAGTACTCAACTCAAGTCCATCAAGTTCATCAAGCCATGCAAATATTACTCATACCAATTTGCCTAACAAATTCCACTAACAGTACTAACATATTATAACCTGCTAAACAATAATAACATGCAAGCAACAGTATCACAACATTCATTAACCAGCAAGGCAATCATATTAATCACACACAAACATGTTTGGTAAGCATACCACTAGACACCCATCATCACAAGCTTAATAATTAACTAACAAGTGATTAACCAAATATACCAAACAACACACCACTAGTACTATCATAATTTAACATGTTAAAGGTCAGTAACACACAAGTAACAATACCAAAACAATCAATAATAAAGACAACCCACAATTTCCTAATTAAAAGCTTTTAATCTAATTCCTTTTTATTAGTGGCAGAACCACATTTTCACTAAAAATTACACCTAGAGAGTTCTGTTAGTCAAACAATCATGCAAAGCTGGATTTATGTTCTTTGTTAACATTATAAACTAACACACTTGAGTTTGGCTCAAAATTTTATCTACTGAAATTATTGAAAATGCACAAAGTGCTTGCCGGCCTAAACTATAAATACATGCCACTTTTGTTCTAAGCATCCAAAACACATGAGACAAAATTCTGTTGAAAGGTGATGTGAAGAGCTTTCCAAAACAGTTGGGTTCATAAATTTTAGATCAACACAAATTAAGTTATGCCCAAAACACTGATTTTGACCAATCACATCACAACATTTTTTAAGGACACACAAATCAATATTTTCCATTTCTGCAAAGTGCACATGGCTCTAAACTTGTAAGGTTACCACTGTGATTTTTGGTTTTGGGAAGATTCAAACTATAGCTAATTTAAATGGATTTAAACCACAGTGCCAGAAATAGATCAGTGAGAAAATAATAAAAACCATACAGAAAAATGTTAGTGGGCTGGATCTAGAGCTGAGCCACGCAGCACGTGCTGGGCCGGCCCAGGCGAAGCGGTACGGGGCCATCTCCTTCTTCCTGTCGACACGAACAGCGGCGAGGCACGGCAGGAGCGCGGCGAGGACGGCATCGACGGCTCGGGCTCCTAAAAGGGAAAAGGGGAGGTCCATGAGATAGAGCGCGACGAGGGGACACAAGAGGCACAAAAATGGCGACGAATGGCGGTCTGTGTCACCCACAAACTTCCTGGCAGGGCGGCAGCCGGAGAAGAAGGGGATGCGGACGGCTACGGCGATCCAGGGCTTCCCAGCTCGATTCCGCGGGCGGGAACGGAGAGGACGACGCGGCGAACCTTCTGGTGATCTTCGATTTGGCCGGGGAGGCTTCAAGCGCCGGCGATGCGTGACGGCGTCATGGCTAGGGTTCGGCCGCGGTGAGGAGCAGAGAGAAGTGGGGAGAGAGCGAGAGGGGGCAAGTGAAGGAGAGGAAGCAGAGGAGAGCTGGGGGGGGGGGCTCCTTATCCTCCTCATCGAGCAGCAGGAGACGCGCGGGAGGGGGGTCCGGGCGGGCGACGCACGGGAGGACGACAACGGCATCGTCGGCCACGGGCTGCTACAGAGAAGACGGCGTTTTGCAGAACGCCCCCTAGCAGAACTTTTCCCTCTCACAACTAGGTCCTTTCCTGATTTTCTTTTATTTCTTTTAAAACCAGTAGCTTTTAGGGAATTTATTTAGAGTACTTAAACATTTTATAAAGATTTGAGAAAATTCAGGTAGCCTCCCATATACATGTAGAAGCTCCACAAAAATTGGCTTTTGAAAATAAAATGTTTTGAACAATATTTGTTCATAGGGTTTAAATATGTCATTTTTGCTAAAATAAATTTGTTACTCCTTTAATATTTTTAAATCAAGTGAGAGATATTGTTTTGAGCATCTTGGAACTTCTTTGACAAATATGGTAACTTCAAATAGTTTATATTTTCATAGAGAAAATATTTGTTTGAAGGAAATAGAGAATTAGGGAGGGAAAAGTTGTAGGAATAAATGGAGAGTGATTAATTATTTCTCCTCTGAATTTTTGTATGAAAGAAACTTAATTTCTCACTTGGAGAATTATGTTTGTCACTTGTCACATGATTTTTCTTGTTTTAGCTCTTTGTTTTATTTTAGTATTAAGCACAACTGAGGAATTACCTCACAAGCAACAAACATACAATATCAATAACACAACAATATCAACAACACAATCATATCAACAACACAATCAAGACCACACAATTCAAACCACAAGAATAAATCATACCACCAATTCCATAATTAACAATACTATCTTGTAGAGATGATCACACTCAATTATGACAAGATGATGTTTGAAAGAATATCTCAACTCATAACTTAATAGTTTTCAAAAGATTTGATAAAGAGAAATGTGTGGGGTAATATATTTCCCACTAGTGTTATTTTGAAATGGAGTGGAAATAAGAGTGTATAAAATGGGAGTTGCATACACATGCAAAATATCAAGGTTGAAATATAGATAGGAGATAACATATAGATATCCATATTTTTGGGAACACATAATTTTGGAAATCACTTTTACCTCCTCAATAATGGATGTTTTGGTTGTTGCCAAAACCAAGCATCATTGAAATGAACTTTGGTCAAAATAAGAATGGTTAAGATATTTGGAATCTATTCTTGTCATAACATGATCACCAAGATTAATATGTCTTTACTTAGGTTGGGTTCTTGGGTTGATATTTACTAGTCAAACAATCATAAACATCAAGTCACACAGGGTCACACATAGCAATGGGAAGGAAAACACAATCATCAATGAAACATTTCAAAAAGTTTTTGTTGGTTCTGGATTTTGGGTCTGGTAAAACTAAGTTTTTCTTAACTTCGAAATTTGGGATGTTACAAAGCGTCTGCGCCACGGCGGCATCAATGCAGGCGAGCCGTTAATGGTGTGGCAGGCGAGCCGTTGGACGGCTGGAGTTAAGGCGACCTCATCCGTTCGCCTCCCCGGCCGCTATATAGAGCGGGTTCCTCGCCGTCTCCACCATCTCACACAGCCATGTCCATCCCACACCTAGCCATGGCCTCTCCCCGGCGCGCCACGGAGGAAGAGAGACGAGCGCAGACGGTGGCCCGTCGTCGCCGCCGTGACAGCCAGGTTTGGCAGAGCGCCATGGCTCGCCGCGGCTGGCCATCGCAGGAGGCAGGCTTGTCGGCCGTCAACGCTCCGCCACCTCTCTCCACCGCTTCCTCCGCCACCGGCGAACCAACTCACGGAAGCCGAGGCGCGCGAGCTCGTCCGCACTAACACGCCGGTGCCGGCGAACTGCGTCCTCCCCGAGGGATGGGCCACGAACCCAGTGCACGTCCCCGTTGCACCCATGCTGGCTGGCCAGGCGCGGCTCGACTACGTCGCCTCGTGCATGGGGACGATGGCGCCGGAGCTGCACGACAACCCCAGGTTCGAGCCGAACTTGGCGTACTGGGACAAGCAGGTCGAGCTCGAGCACGCCTACCGCCTCCACTCCTTCTTCGCCCCCAAGCCGCCTGCGGACTGGCTCGAAGACTCCGACGACGACTCCGACGACAACGGCCTCACCAACACCACCGATGAGGACTTCGCAGCGGGCATGGAACGGGAGAGGGTTCGCTACGAGGCGGTGGAGCAGGCTCGTCGCGCAAGATCGGAACGAGCCGCCTGCAACCTCCTCCGCCGCAACCTCAACAAGAGGCGGAGGAGGTTGACGGTGATGATGACGGCTTCGAGGACTGGCCGCCGACGCCGGAGTGGGATCCTGGCCACATGCAGCTCGCCATCGAGGCCGACATAGCCACCACCTCCACCACCGGCTACCTCTACTGCCTCTGCTCGAGCTGCCGCCGGGGTCCTGTGCTCGCCGCCGCAAGGGCCGGCGCCTGCCCCAACTGCCGGTGCCGGCTTGCCACCCTACTTACTAGATCTAGTCTAGGTCTAGATTTAAATTTGAATGAATTATGTTAGTTTGAATGAAATTTCAATGAAATATATGCATTTTTGTATCAAAATTTCATATTTGAATAAGATTTGGGCGTCGCGAGTGGGAGCGAGGGCGCCCAAATGGGCAAGGTAGTCCGGACGGCGCCCAAAGGGCCTGTCCGGACGGCCTTTGGGCGCCCATTTGGGCGCCGCGAGTGGAGATGCTCTGAAGATATGCACTCACACCATATCATGTATGATTGTTATTAATTACTTGACACAATTACAGAAGCAAATGGCTTAACCCCAATTCCCAGACCAATTTCACGAGCACCTCCGCTCTGACCTATATTACAGGAAAACAATGTGCCTAAAGAACTCTACCTACTGGAGAAACGATGAATGGTGCATATAATTAAAACCTTTTTATCTTCTATTTTTACATAATGATACAGAACATGGGTGGTGATTTAGATGTATCCTCTATGACTTGCTGCAGAGTCCACACAAACAGGCCGAGCTGAGCTGGCTTACGTTACCCAAGAGTTAGAGACATCTTGGTACAAGGAGGCACAGACATATTGGAGACTCCACAAAATCAGACGTGCCCTGATTTCTAATTTCCACAAAAAAATTGCTCTCTAGTGACCATCTTCAGTATTTACTATACTCTGTTGACGTGAAGCGGCATTTACTAGAGGAGCATCAAATTTCCATCTGCACGAAAATGAAATATAGTCAAATACTGTTTAATTTATGCAGAATGGCATGGTGATAGAACACATTCTGTCGATTATTACATCTCTTAAATCTTGTTCAAAGTATTTTAACATGACAGTCAGAAATACCAAGAAGACTCATCAAACTGTGCTCTGCATCTCGCCGCAACATATAGACGGGCACCAATATTAAGGGTCAAGATAGTCATTTCATATTCGAATCATTACTGCATGTAGCTGTTCCTAGTAACTGGTTTCAGGCTACTCACAATAGAGAGTAATTTAGACTAGTAACATGCATACGTTACTAGTACTCTAAGTTACTAACTCCATAGTGGGGAGTAACATGTGTGTAGTGTCATATTTAATAGGTTATACACTCATATTGCATTGAAATGTGTGATGTTATGGTAACATAACTAGTTACCACAACAATCTCTCTCCTCATTAATTACCCGCCACATCAGATTTTTGGCCTACGTGGCACTGATGTTACTCCTATGTTACTCCCCATTGTGACTAGTCTCATTAAGTTTGATCACCGGAAGTGGTATGTTAACAGAACGTGATAGGTATGAATATTTTAGAATGACCTGGCTCAACATTCTTTTACACAAAGCTTAAGACAGCTAGATTAGGTGAGTGAGCATGTGGAAGAATTTAAAAGTTTGTTTTAGGGAAAGGAAGCTGAATGTGATATTATAACCCTTTTGCTGACTAAACAACTTATTACACCATAAAGATCACTAAGCGAATGTCCAGTACATTGCTCCATCAGTATATCAGACAAATCCTAATATCATGGCAGAGTTTAAGGAATATGCGGAATGGGCGGTCTACTTTGCAAGAAAAGGACAGCAAAATGACTGAAAATCTTTGCTGAAATCCGCATGAAAACTAATCCCCGTCACAATCTATACATGTTATTCGTAGTACTATATGATACTACTAAGAGTAGGCAAGCTAAGACAGTTCATTCATTAAAAAGGTGCTTAGCTTGTCCGGTCGGCACGTGGTTGAGGCTTAAACGAATTGATTTCAGGAATCATGGCCAACCATAATTTGCACGACCCCAGCGTACAAACGAATTGATTTCAGGAATCGTGTCGCGCCATCAGAACCAAATCTTAGATCTGAGACTAACGTAGCCAATAATCAAGCATCGCGCTGTAATTTCGATTTAAGCGAAGTGAAATTCAATCCAACAGTGACGAGACCAAAGAATCGGAACTTACTCGTGTGGGAATTTGACCTCGCGCAGAGCATCGGACCGGAGCGACCAGGCGAGCGCCGCCTGTCCGCAGCCGGCGAGAGGCTCGACGCGGGCGGCGTCGGTGACCAGCGCGAGCGGGCTGTCGAGGTGCGCGCCGCCGCCGTCGACGATGGCGTCGAGGTCGCGCACCCACTCGGGCCGCTCCGCCGACTCCCAGAGCACCCGCGCGTTGAGCACGAAGCCGGCCCACTCTATCCTGCTCGACAGCAGCATGTCGCTCCGCTCCGCCGGCAGCAGCGTCTCCTCCGACACGTGGTAGCCCACCAGCTTGCCGGCCGCGTCGCAGGCCGGCGCCTGGAGGAACGACTCCTTGGTGCCCTCGTCCTCGCCCAGGATGCCGACGGGCACGGCGCCCACGGACTTGACCTTCTGCGCCTCGTCGAACAGCTCCGTCCGCAGGATGCCGTTCTCGTCGGCGAACACCACGACGCCGTCCATTTTCTGCTTCTGTATCTCCCTGAAAGATCCAATTTTTCAGTTAGAGCGAGCCAGCGAGGGGGAATTTGTACTCAAACAGAGGAGCTCAGGGGAGCTGGATGGGATCTAGTGGTGCGATATTGGCAGTAGTACTACCTTAGGGCGTGCAATCGCAGTTGCGCGGTGGAGGCGCCGTCGGGGCCGGCGAGGTGCTGGAACTCGATGGTGGAGCGCGAGAGCACGGCGGCGACGGCGTCGGTGCGGTGTCCAGGCTCGACGACGATCCAGACGAGCGGGCCGTCGACGAGGCGGAGGGTGTGCGCCAGGGACGTGAGCGACGGCGCCTGAGCGCGGATGTCGCGGTCGGCGTAACAGCGATCACGGGCCTGGGCGGTCCGGCCCCGCGGCGTCTGCTGCTGCGCTGGGCGTCCTGGACGGCGGCGAGGATGTGGTGCGCCTTGAGGAGCTCGGCGGGGTCGGGGTGCGGCCACTTGCGGACGCGGATGGCGTGGCGGCCGACGAACACCGGGCCGTGATGGACCTGGTGGTGCGCGTCGGCGGCCTCGGCGACGGTGGTGGTGGTGGTGACGGTGGTGGTTGTCGTGGTGGTGGTGGTGATGGTGGCGGAGGCGTTGGCGCCGGCGACGAGGACGGAGGGCGCGGAGACGAAGGAGACGAGGTGCGCGGCCGGGTTGAGGGGCGGCGTGGGCAGGAAGAGCAGGAACACGACGAGGCGCGAGAAGCGGAAGCCGACGGCCATGGAGGTGGCGCAGAAGAGCGCGTGGAGGATCAGCCATGTGGCCGGTAGCGACGGCTTGGCCAGCTCCGGTGAGGAGTCCGGCGACCCCGCGGACAGCGGGAGCTTCATCTCGCCGGGCCTGGCAGAGACGTCACGGTAGCGAGCTCGGTTGTGTACGTGTGGACCGCTGCTGCTGGTTCTAGCTCGGTGGTGGTAGTGATAAGAGGCAGGTTGGGTTTGGCTCGTAGCAAGCGGGAGAGGTGGGCGGCGGTGGCGAGTGATATAAGGGGAGGGTGGGAAGAGGACATGGGAGGTGGTAGGAAGGAAGGAGGCCGGGGCCGGAAGGGAAAGCAACGCAATAATTAGGAGCGGCCGGTAAAAAAGTGCGCCGCGGCTGGCCGGGCAGCTGGTGGTGGTGGATGGTGAGGTGGAGCGGTGGGGCTTGGCTGCTCTGCGAGAGTTGGGCAATTGGCAGCAGCGAGCAGCTGGGCAGCAAAGCCGCGTGGGGACGGCGAGTGCGAGAGGAGACGGTCGGTTCGGCGCGTTTGGCTTGTGGCGCGACCGAGAAGAAGAAGCCCGGAGAGTGGAGACAGCCAAGCCATATGATCAGTAGCGGCGCACTGGGTGGGTGGTGGGTGGGCGCTCGATCGAACTGGGAGCAAATGGTGGGAACGTTTCGGCGGCTAGCATCCGTGGCAAAGCAAACACGCTTTCGTGCCAAATCGTGACCAACGCCTCGGGTAGGAAGATCGTCTACTGTTTTACCGAGATAAAGTCCAAAACACACTTTAAAATTAAAGCTAAATAGAATCCTCAACTTTGAAATCGTGGTCTACAGACCCATCCGTCAGGGATTTGATCAATATGGAAGAGTCCAGCAAGAGGCAGCGGGAAGTGTCTCACTGCCGAGTTAGGCAAGACGACGAACGAGGAGACATCCCCGAGGCCTTCCACTCTTTCTCCCCGTCCCCAGCTCGCCTTCTCTCCCTCCCTGCTCTCCTCACACCTAAAACAGTGGCGCCACTGCCATTCCCGGATGCCCTGGACACAGCCGAGCCCGCCTCGAGCTCCGCCTCACTCCCCTCTTCCTCCCATGTGAGTCACACTTGCCGGATCGCCTGGAATCGGGCGAAACGGCCGCTTCTTCCCCGACTCCGTCACAGCTCTGCCGCACGAATTCGTCGTCGTCCGAGCTTCCCGCCTTCTACGAGTAAGCAAACGACATCAGGATGACACACCACGTCGTTTGGCACCGTCCTAGTCCTCTATCATGTCGCGTAGTGTTGCCTCCATGTGCACCGTCACCCTCCGCCGTGGAAGTGTACGCCATCGACGCCCTCCGCCGAAAGTGTGTAGTGCCGCCCATTTTAGTCTCACGAACGTTTTTTTCATCGAACGCGCGCCCCGCAACTGCCCGCACGCCTCCAATCGCCGCTGCCGTGTCCGTCGTCAGGTGACGTCAGTAGACTCGTCAATACGGGATTCTAGAGAGAAATTGACTAGGGGGATAGGCGGAAGGTGTACCTGATAGGTGGGTCTTCTTTATCCGTGAGAGCAAGGAAT
Source organism: Poa pratensis (assembly GCA_947311845.1). Lineage (NCBI taxonomy): Eukaryota > Viridiplantae > Streptophyta > Magnoliopsida > Poales > Poaceae > Poa > Poa pratensis. The sequence goes on along the minus strand of CAMZMU010000047.1, from coordinate 9,629,968 downwards.
TATTTAATTTAAAATTATTTATTTTACACGCGCCAAATAAGTGAAGGGTTGAAAATAGACCGGGATATTCAGAGTGACAATTTCCGAGATTCAAAGTTCATAATTCGATTTAGCTTCGAGCTACGAGATAAAAAAAGGTTTGTTAATTTGGACTTCTCATCAATTATTTATGTTTCATGGGTCTAGGTTTGAAATGGACCTTGATTTGATAGTTAAGAGTTACAATTTACAGGATTTAAAGTTCGATTTAGCTTTCTGCGAAGGTTTGTTTTGAAACTTTTTTTTTACCTTTTACCGGATGAATGACCCTCTCGTCATCACGTAGTGGCAAGTACTACTGTCAAAACTTTGTTCGTACGAGAAGTAAAATAAAAGTGCACATCCTACTGGTAGTGCGACAGCGAATGTCAGCTGTAAGGTGGCAGCCATTCATGCCTGCAGTGACAGATTAACGCACGGTGGCCTACAATGCAACACATAGCTTGCTCTCTCCGCAATTGTGTGTGGGAAAACACAAGCACGTTCTCCATTTAATGGCAGCGGCATCCATTTTTCCCGGTCAAGGACAGTAGGACTGTGCAATGGACACGATCCCGGGAATGATGAGTCTGGCCCCGAATGTCGGCGAGCTACTGCCTTGTCCTTTTTGCACACAAGATTTTACTACGCCACTGCTCACACGGTTAGACATTTGTTTGTTTGGAAGAAGAAAAAGAAGAATTTTCAGTACTTCAGGAGTAGTACAACAAACCTACAGTACACTTCATTATTACAGGTTAGTACATCTTCTTTCTTTAAGCAAGGTGTACAGTCACCCTTGTTAGCAAAAAGGCGTCTAGATCTCCGCTCGCAGTTCAGTGACGTTAAACTTGTAAGGGTATGGCCAACGCTCCACGCTGGACCGCTGCCTCTGGTCTCCACGTCAGAAATTTCAGTCCAGCTAGCATGAACATGATGCTTGCAGTCCAAAGCGGGATCCTGCAGAGGATCCCGACTCCTCACTGACAAAAGCGATGGAAGGAGAGAAAAGCAAGCCATCGCGTTCCTTGCATGGGAGAGAAGAGGTAGAGCGTAAAGCTGAAATAGCAGGCATGACTTCACCCGCTGAAGCAGTCACGCGCTGGGTGAATTATTTGCTGGTTAATGCCTCGTATCACTTTTAGAGCTGGGGCAGTGGTGTTGTACTGCTTCCGCTGCACATGCCCTAAAGAATTTCGGATCGATCGACTGACAGCAGACTTTACCATGATGGAATGATGCCATGATGTGGGAGTCACTGACGCACGTGCAGGCCACGTGCAGTATAGTACGGCGACTAATATATAAGTACAACTTTCGAAGATGCACCGCCGCCTGTCTTCTTTCCATTTACAGAATTTTACCACGCATGTTCTCCGGCTTTTCTCACTTCTACTTTCTGCTAATGCGGCCTTTGCTCCAGGCTTTGGCAATGGCTACATCATGCATGCCACTGTGCGCCAGGCCAAAAGCAGCCCGAGAGGGTAAGAGAAGATCGTCCCATCTCTTTCGGAGAAAGGAACATCTCACATTTACTTCTCCTAGAAAAAAAAAGACCCTGAAATAGAGCAATACAAGGTACGAGTAGTTAAGACCATCTCCAACCGACCAGCTCAAACCTCCACGTCCGGGCGAACAGCCCAGACATGTTTTGGGCCAAAAAACCGTCACTTAACCGCTCCCCTCAAACCCAGCTCAAACGACCGGGTGTCCGGCAAACCTCAAACCCAGCCCATATGTAGGGAGGGTTTGGGACCGCCCGGGCGCCCCCCCCCCCCCCCCCCCCCCCCCCTCCCCCCGCGTAGCCCCTGACATCGCGGCCCCACGCTTGACCGGCCGGTCGCTTGCATTCACGGCGCACCGGCCGACGCTCCACCCGAGGAGGCCATCTCCGGTTATAAAAGCCGGCCAGAGCCAAACCCTAGCCCACACAACTCCCTCCGCCGCCGCACATCTCTTCTCATCCATCCGCCTCATCCACGGTCCAACTCCGACACCTTCCTCTCCCCATTCACCATGCCTCGCCGCCTTCCGAGGACCTTCACAAAGCACACACCAGAGAAGAGGGCGCAAATCTATAGGGAGGCCATGGCCCGCGATGCGGCAGAGGTTGTAGCAATGGAGGCCGAAGCGTAGGCGGGAGCGGAGGCGCAGGCGGCCACAGAGGCTGAGGCGGCGGCGTCGACGTCCTCGAGCATGATGCGGAAACCCGTATTCGGCGCAATGACGGGTGCGGAGTTCCGCCAACGCATGGAGGAGGAGGAAGCCAGATTTCACGCGAAGGTAGAGGCGGCGGCGGAGCAGGCCAGGTTCCGGGCGGAGGTGGCGGAGCACCGTGCGGCCGAGCAACAACTCAAGGCAGAGTCGACCGACTGTATTTTCATGGGTCAGCTCATGAACAGGTTGGGCTTCGTTCATGAGCAGTTCAAGACGGAGGCGGCGATCAAAGAAGGCCGCACCGCCGAGGAAGATCCGGCGGGATCTGCTTCTCTCTTCTCCGGCGAGAACTCGGACGAGGATACGCCCGTGGGCGTCAACGAGGGCGGCTCCGACTCCGGCACAGGGGCCATCGTCATCTCCGATGACGAGTAGAATAGGGTAGTGGTAATAGTATCGTTATCTACGTTGCATGGGTTTGTAATATTTTGATATCTATAATTTGAGATATGTGGTTGTAATACGCTGTTTTTAGGGGTTGACCGGTCAGTGTCCGCGGACACGTCCGGACGTGTCCGCGGACACTTTGGGGGCCAAATTTGGGGTCTCTGATTGGAGATGATCCGATGACCTGACGTGTCCACGGACACTTTGATGGCCGAATTTGGGGTCTCTAGTTGGACGTGTCCACGGACACTTTGGGGGCCAAATTTGGGGTCTCTGATTGGAGATGCTCCGACGACCTGACGTGTCCGCGAACACTTTGAGGTCGAATTTGGGGTCTCTAGTTGGATATGCTTCGATGACCTGACGCATATGTGAGCTGCAGACCACCTGTGCAGTCAGCTTCCCCTTGATCTGGGTTGAAGAAACAAAAATCCAACAGCAGGCCAGATCGGTACAGAAGTAAAAGAACACGTGAGCTGACACCGCTACAGTTACATATACTACACGGAGCTGCCCATGTTGTAGAGCGATCTGATCTGACATGATGGACGGTCAACATACGCCCATACATATGTCGATCAAAGCTAGCTGTACAGCCTGTACTGTACCTATACCTAACCAAATGAACTGAGACGCGTACCAGAGCCAGTGGCATCTAGCGAAAACGCACGCGGCATGATTTGGTCGTAGAGTTTAGATAGCATAGTGCACAAGAATAACGATTAGTACAAACAAATAATTTGTTGCACTGTGGCAGGAGCAGACGGTACTACTAAGGTAGCGGTATTTCTTCAAGTCTAATCTTCTCCTTTTTCATCTTTCATGAAAATTTTAAACGGAGCGCACATTTCGGCGTTTTCTAAAGTCTGAATGTGTTTGATCAAATTAGTGTGCTTCGTGACTGACCGTTGGGTGAAACATGATACGTGAACAGCGATCGATGGACAACACAAAAGCCGTCATCTCCAAACAGAAAAGGAAAAATTTGGGGAAATCAGTTACTCACCGCCCCATCCATTCGTAGCATGGTTTGGTACTTCTTTCCTTAGCTTTTTCATACTTTTTATATCGGAGATAAAAGATTTGCCTCATCTCATCATATAAGAAGGGGAGGGCATATGAATTACTCTCCTGCTAAAATGTCACACAAATGCTTTCCCACGGCAATCACCTAATTTTTTCGCGTGAACTTGATTTTTGTCACAGTGTTAAACGGGCTCTTTAATTCGTTTCGGTATACCCCGCCGTTGCGTTCATTCCAAAATTCTCAAGCGGTGAGCATGATGAGTGAGCTTATCGCCTATCGTTGGGTGCCCGAGGTGGCCAACACGCCACACCACCAATCTTTGACCGAGGTCCACGCGCTTCAAGTGTCCGCCATGATGGACTGTAGGGGGAGTGGAGTCCAAGCCACCCATTGAGAAGATCCCAAACACTGAGAGAGAAGCGACATACGAAGAGAAGGTGAGCCACCTACTTCGGGCCTTGGTTGCAAAGCTTACAATTAGTAAATGGTGAGCCACAGTTCGGCCAACCTTCCTCCGAAGCCTGTCCGCCGTCCAAACGTGATCTCGAATGACAAGCCTTGCGAAGAACTTAATTTTTGGCGGAGCCCAACCCTTCCAAACTAAATGTGGCATATCCGACTTGATGGGAATGACAAATTGCATCTTATAGGCATGAAGGTTGATCTCCTATAGCTTGGTCTAAAGCCCAACAAACTCCATAAGACGAAACCATTATCACTGTTGAATTGTATAATCCAAGTGTTCTCATCGATCAAGAGCTTATGAAATCTGCATCTACACAGAGAGAGAAAATTACGGGCGTCATATCGTTTGGCTTAGACCTTCGAGCCATGACGAGTGCCTCGTGACAACCACGTAAAATAAACTCCATGCCGAGGTCGCTACGTGAGCTACATCGAAGGCTGACCAAGCCCTATCCGGTCCGTTCACTCCAACCAGGACCAACGCAAACGAAAGGCGCGAGAGAAATTATCGATGTCGAGAATGTCTAGGCAACCAAGAGTTGTGCATCTAGAAAAACAAGAGTTGTGGGTCACATTTTAAAGTTTGACTTTGACCAAGCTAGAATGCAGGCTAGTTGTTGATGGAGGGAGTATAGTTTATTTTCTTTCTTTAAACAATATACAGTCACCCTGGTTTCAACTTACTGTAAATTGCTGACACGAGACTTTACCGCAGATGTTTCAGGTTTTGACAATGGCTGCATCATGCATGGCCCTGTGCGCCAGGCCACGCCCTCTCCAAAAGCAGCAACAGCAAGATGCGTAGGAAGCCCGAGAAGGTAAGAAGAAGATCGTCCCATCTCTTTTCGAGAAAGAAACATCACAGTAAACTTCTCGCGGAAAAGCAAAATCCTCAAATTGAGCAATACGTACTACGAGGTAGGTGTAGCAGACGACCTGAACTGCGCGTACGTGAGCCGCAGACCACCTGTGCAGTCTGCTTCGCCTTGATCTGCTTTAAAGAAACAAAATACAGAACACGTGGAGCCGACCCCCGCTACGCTACAGCTGCATACACGTCGATCGATCTTGATCTGATGATATGACAATGATGGATGGTCAACAACCTAAGCTAAGCAAATATTGATCGTCAGCATTCAGGCCACACATCAAAGCCAGCTACTGCACCTATACGTAACCAAGTAAACATACCAGTGTGAGTGGCATCTAGCGGCATGATTTGGTCGTAGAGTTTAGATACGATATGTATGTGTTGCAGCACCTACGCAGCTTGGCGTGACACTCACCGGCCGCTGGATGTTAGTGACAGTCTGACAGAGAGCTGCGCTTCAACAACCAGTCGAACCGGCCGGCACAACATATATAGTGCATAAGAATATACAATTACAAACAATTCGTGACACTGTGGCAGGAGCAGTATTTCTAATTCGACTTTTTCTCAAGTCTGAATGTGTTTAATTTATTATTGTGCTCGGTGTGACGCACAGATGAAACATGTACGTGAACAGCGATCGATGGATAGCACAAAAGCCACCATCTCCGAAAAGAAAAGAATATTTTTTTGGGGAAGGCGAGTTTCTCACCAATAGCAAATAAAATATTCTGCACCACCAATTCGTAGCCTGATTAGCATGGTTTGCTACTTATTCCTGGCCTTTGCGCAGTTTAACTGATTTTTTAGCAACCGAGCGAAGCTACGGGTATGGCGAAAAGTTGTTCCGTTTAAAACCCATATCAACACATATCCATAGGACATGTTTAGCTGAAAAGGATGTTCCTCTAAAACGTACCGCTTCGTCTAACCAAGAGGAGAGAGAGAGACGATCGCATCTGGTGCGGATCGTATCTGGTACGCATCTGGTACGCGCCTCCCGCCGGCGGCCGCCGCAGGTCTGCCCCGCCTCTGTGGCCTTCAGGCCATGGAGGCGCGGTGGATCTCGGCCCTCGTCGGTGGGAGGGCTCCGTTTTTTCTGGTTTAGTGTTCAGGTTTGCTGGGGCGGCGTTCTGTTGGTGGCGGCGGCGCTTCTTACAATAATGTCTCTCCGGTTTCAGCCCCATCTTGGCGGCGACGTCGAGAAACTCGTGGGAGTGGTGTGCTTCTCGAGTACTTCTTCTGCCGGTGGCGGTCTTCGGATCGTCATGGAGTTTCATCGGCGGTTCATCCTTATTCTTCGGCTCCGGGACAGATGTGGTTTTCTTGACCCGTTCGGCGACTTCCCGTCCGCATCCAACAACGTCAGGTTGTCTCTGGGAGGAGCGGCAGCGGCGGCGCACCACGGTCTGGAGGTTGAAGACGAATGGCATCTCAAGGATCTCGTTGTAATTTTCGATTTTGTTGACGTGTTTTGTATGGTTCGGTGTTTCTTTTAATGCCAGATCTTTTTCGCAAAAAAAAGGACAATAATAGAAAAAAAAGTAGGACGTAGAATGTCATGATGTGTTAGTGATTGTTTGGTTCACTGGATTTTACAAAATACGTGAATAGCGAAAACGTGGAAATAGAATGACATGACATGTTGAATCCTACATGAATAATAACAAAGCGGACCATTGTTGCACGAATAGCGAAAACGTGGAAATAGAATGACATGACATGTTGCGGGAAAAACACATGAATTGTTATGAAGGATCCTATGAATCTAAATCATACATCCAAGCAAACTCTAAAGAAAATTTCTAAGGAATAAAATCCTCCAAAATTGTTATATGCCCTAAATACTAGACGAGTTGAAAACATGAAGTTTTTTCACAAGGATGGTGTGTTTTGTAACAGTTGTCAGTGACATAAATGGGAAATATCCATGGGGTTGGACCTAAATGATTTCTTTATGGAATTGCATACAAAGTTGGTCATAATAAAAAATTCATATTGTTTCATTTCCTAAAATCTACACAAGCCTTATAGGAGAAAAAAATCCAAGGGAACCCAATCCTTCATATATGTTTCGATCTAGAAAGAAAAAAATACTAGTAAAGAAATCCGTAAACATGAGATATTCAAAAACATGAGAAACATCCAACAAGATCAATATGAGAGTCCAGAAGAAAAAAAAAGAGGGAGAACAGATCTCGGCGGTGAAGCTCAGATCCAGTGCCCTCCATGCCTAGAAGAGGGAAGCCCGTAGACCAAAGGGTCATCCCGACGCGGCCCTCCTATCCCACCTAGCAAGCTATTGGGATGGGAAGGACGCACTTGCATGCGTAGCTTCTTTTCGTGGAGCACGGATCTAGGATCTCTATGCGCAAATCCGAAAAGGGAGCTAAGCTCGTCGACCAAAGCGGCACCTTGACGCGGCCCATCTTCTCCACCGGCATCCCGAGCTTGTCGTTATCTCCCTTTCTGCCGAGAGTAGATGAATCTATTCTTTTCGAAAGTCCTTCTCAGAAAATTTGCTATTCTCCGTGTCAACCCTCCAGGAACTACCTCTTCTTTTCAATTCTCTTTCAACAACCAAGTTGTTTTAAACCTGACCCCGTGAACATTCGCCGCCTCCTTCCCATTGATCGCCGCTGGCCGCCGCTCACAAATGAATATATGAGAGAGACTTCGTGTTGATAAGAATGAGAAGAGACGGGCGAAAGCTGGAGACATGCAATTCCCAATAAGGAGGAACAACATATAAAAGACCGAAAGCACCCATGTCATAGTTTTGGCCCCTTGGGTAGTACAAAAAAAGTCCGCCTTGATTTAAATGAACAATTGTGGCGAGGCACATTGTTCATTTAACCCGAGATTGGAAATCTTTGAGTAGGGACACTGGACACGATGTCAGGTATGAATAAACCAAAATCGTTTATTTTGCAGATAGTGTGAAAGGATGATCTCACTCACTCATTCACGTGCAGACCACAGTACACGCGGCCTCAACACATAAAATGAATACAATCGATGATTTTGTAGATAGTGTGAGAGGACGCAGCTAAACTAGGACACTAGTAGAAAACAGGGCTTCCGTTTTCACCTTTGATCCCGGCCAAATTACAACCCGGGATCAATGCACCATTGATCCTGGGTCGGGAGGGCGGGGCGCCCGTGGGCATTGCTCCCGGGTCGGGGGGGACCTTTGGTCCCGGTTCGTGACACGAACCGGGATCAAAGGGTCTCACATGCGCACATGCTTTTCAGCGCTGGGCCCCTTGGCAGGGGACCTTTGGTCCCGGTTCGTGTTACAAACCGGGATCAAAGGGTCTCCCTGCTATATCATCTTCTTCCACCCCGAGCTAGCTCGAGTTCATCACCATTTCTCCTCCATTTTCCTCTCTCCCACTCAAATTAATCCCCATTTTTTTGCACCATTTGAGAGGATTGAAGGCACCCCATCTATTCAAAGGTTAGCAACATCGTTCTTTCCTCCGGCGTTGCAACTTTAGCTCATTTCGTTGCTAGTTTAGCTCATTTCAATTTTGTAATGCTAGCAAGGTGTTTGATGAAATGCCCAAGCTAGAAAGTGTATTTGCGAGCTCAAATTAATTTATTATTTGTGGATTTTAGTGTTGTCCCCGTCCTCACCGCCGTCGATAGCCCGCGTCGTCCCGTCACCGGCACCACTTTGGTGAGCCTCTTTTTTATCTTTTATTTTTAAAACCTATATATATACTTGTATGATTTAAATGCATATTTATTTCTTGTATAATTAATTTCTTATGTTTTTTATATGTATAGTGTCATGGTTTTGATATCCGTCCCCGTCGGCCCTCGTCCGATCTATGATTCGGATGTGGTATATTTTCATAACTATTTGTTTCGTTTCGTGTTTATCACACTCATGCCCGACCAACTTGACGTAGAGATATTTTTATTTAGGAGGTAGTTGAACCGGAAATTCCAGTCGACCCTATTGTCGAGTATTTTAAAAAGGAAAACGACGATTTGAAAGCAAAATTGAAGATAAGCGAAGATCTTTGTCTCCAATACCTAGAAGAGAAGAGTGTATTGGACTTGAAGATTGCCGACATCGATGATGCTTACGGGGTCGTCGTCGCTGCTCACGAGATGAAGATGGAGGCAATGCGCTTGAAGCTTAAAAAGATTAGAAAATATGCCATTAGTCGAGAGGCTTGGTATCATTATGCTGTTGGTTCAATAGTTACCTTAGTTGCGATTTTGATCGCATTTGTTGTTGGATTTAAATTCTTTAGATAGTTGTATGTTAGGTTCAATTAATGTATGTTTCATTAGAACAATGTATTACATTTGGGCACTACTCTACTTTGGTTTTAATGTGATGAACTTGTATTAATTAATTTGGTCAGTACTATATATTTATGATGTAGTGTAATGGTTTTTGATATATTTATATAATGCAGATGAGCCGGCAATGGATGTACAGTGACCGACGCGGTCTCGACTTTATCAATGGCATGCATAGTTTTCTCCGTGTGGCTAATGATAACAAGCCGTCGAGTGGTTATATTCTTTGTCCATGTAGAGTCTGCAAGAATAAGCGGGATTACTCTACGTCAAGAACCATTCACGTCCACCTGTTGGAGGAGGGTTTCATGGATGGTTATTATTGTTGGACCAAGCACGGAGAAAGAGGGGTTATGATGGAAGAAAATGAAGAAGAAGAGGATAATGACACCTATCCTACGTTCACTGCAGACGGTGATACTCCAATGGGGGAAGACGAAGCTGAAGAAGAGCCCAATGATGATGAGCCCAATGATGATTTTGGCCGGGCCATTCTTGATGCACGGATAAACAGCGGAAGTGAAAACGAGAGGTCGAAGTTGGATAGCATGTTAGAGGATCACAAAAAATTGTTGTACCAAAATTGCGAAGATGGCCAGAAGAAGCTTGGTACCACGCTGGAATTGCTGCAATGGAAGGCAGAGAATGGTACAACTGACAGAGGATTTGAGAATTTGCTGAAAATAATAAAGAAGATGCTTCCAAGGGATAACGTACTGCCCCCCAGTACGTACGAAGCAAAGAAGATTGTGTGCCCTCTAGGATTAGAGGTGCAGAAGATACATGCATGCATCAATGATTGCATCCTCTATCGCGGTGAGAAGTACGAGCATTTGAATGCGTGCCCGATATGCGGTGCGTTGCGGTACAAGATAAGGCGAGATGACCCTGGTGATGTTGACGGCGATCCGTGCCCCAGGAAGAGGGTTCCTGCCAAGGTGATGTGGTATGCTCCTATAATACCACGGTTGAAACGTTTGTTCCAAAACAAAGAGCATGCAAAGTTGTTACGATGGCACAAAGAAGACCGTAAGAAAGACATGATGCTGAGACACCCCGCTGATGGGTCGCAGTGGCGAAAAATCGACAGGACCTTCAAGACGTTTGCAGATGACGCTAGGAACATAAGATTTGGTCTAAGTACAGATGGCTTTAATCCTTTCGGGGAACAAAGCTCCAGTCATAGCACCTGGCCTGTGACTCTATGTATGTATAACCTTCCTCCTTGGTTGTGCATGAAGCGGAAGTTTATTATGATGCCGGTGCTCATCCAAGGTCCGAAGCAACCCGGCAACGACATTGATGTGTACCTGAGGCCATTGATTGAAGAACTTTTAGAGTTGTGGAGTGACGAAGGGGTACGTGTGTGGGATGAGCACAAACAAGAGGCATTTGACCTACGAGCGTTGTTGTTTGTAACCATCAATGATTGGCCTGCTCTTAGTAACATTTCAGGACAGTCAAACAAGGGATACAATGCTTGCACGCACTGTCTAGATAAGACTGAAAGTATATATGTAGGCAACAAGAATGTGTACCCAGGTCATCGTCGATTTCTTCCACCTGAGCATCCCGTAAGAAAGAAAGGCAAGCATTTCAAATGTGAGGTTGATGACCGGACGAAGCCTACCTGCCCTGATGGTGATGCTATATATGAGATGGTCAAGGATTTAGAAGTAATCTTTGGAAAGGGTCCTGGCAGTCTATCTGTTCCGAAAGACGCCAACAAGCGCGTACCCTTGTGGAAAAAGAAATCCATATTTTGGGAGTTACCCTATTGGAAAATCCTAGAGGTTCGCTCTGCAATCGACGTGATGCACGTGACGAAAAATCTTTGCGTGAACCTGCTAAGCTTCTTGGGTGTGTATGGGAAGACGAAAGATACACCGGATGCACGACTGAACCATCAACATATGCACGAGAAGACGAAAGACGACCACCTTAATCCAGAGAAGTATCAAGGTCCTGCCAGCTACGCTCTTACCAGAGAAGAGAAGGAGATCTTTTTTGAAGTCCTGAACAGTATCAAGGTCCCGTCTGGCTTCTCGTCGAATGTGAAGGGAATAATTAACATGGCAGAGAAAAAGTTCCAAAACCTGAAGTCTCATGACTGCCATGTGATTATGACACAATTACTACCGGTTGCATTGAGGGGGCTTCTACCGGAAAATGTTCGACTACCCATTGTGAAGCTATGTTCATTCCTCAATGCAATTTCTCAGAAGGTGATCAATCCATTGACTCTAGGAACTTTACAGAAGGATGTTGTTCAGTGTCTTGTCAGCTTCGAGTTGGTGTTCCCACCATCCTTCTTCAATATTATGACGCACCTCATAGTTCACCTAGTCGAAGAGATTCAAGTTCTCGGTCCTGTATTTCTACACAACATGTTCCCCTTCGAGAGGTTCATGGGAGTCTTAAAGAAATACGTTCATAACCGTGCTAGGCCTGAAGGAAGCATCTCCAAGGGTTATGGAACAGAGGAGGTCATTGAGTTTTGTGTTGACTTTATTCCTGACGTTAACCCGGTCGGTGTTCCTCAATCGCGCCATGAGGGGAGATTGCGTGGAAAAGGAACACTAGGAAAGAAACAAATATTTTCTGACTGGGATTCTTTCAATCGAGCACACTACACAGTTCTACATAATTCGAGCTTGGTGGCTCCGTATATCGAGGAACACAAGAATACTTTACGCTCATTAATGGCTGAAGAATGCATTGAAAAAGAACACTTGAAGACTTTCTGCGGGTGGTTGCACACACGTCTCATTAATGACAACACTGTCGAAGAACAGCTAAACTTGTTGGCCAGAGGACCATCTTCGACTATATTGGCTTTTCAAGGGTACGAGATAAATGGGAATACATTTTACACGGCCGACCAAGATAAAAAGAGCACCAACCAAAACAGTGGTGTCCGCTTTGATGCATCAAACAACAATGGGACAAAGGACACATATTATGGGTACATAGAGCAGATATGGGAACTTGACTACGGACCTTCTTTCAAGGTACCTTTGTTCCGGTGCAAATGGTACAACCTGGATGGTGGGGTAAACGTAGACCCGCAGTACGGAATGACTACAGTGGATCTCAAGAATTTTGGGTATGACAACGAACCATTCGTACTAGCCAAAGACGTGGCTCAGATTTTCTATGTGAAGGACATGTCTTCCAGACCAAAAAAAAGAAAAGATAAGCAAGCGAAGACATCATATGATGAGCCAAAGCGTCACATAGTTCTTTCAGGGAAAAGAACTATCGTGGGAGTGGAGGACAAGACAGACATGTCAGAAGATTACAACAATTTTGAAGAAATCCGGCCCTTCGCAGTGAAAATTGACCCAAGTCTCGCGTTAAATGGAGAAGCTTGTCCATGGCTACGGCGCAATCAGAAGAAAGTGACGGGTAGAAAGTAGAAGAAGATTGTGTAATGAGGAGGATGACGACGACGATGACTTCAACTGGAGCGACCATGGAGAAGAGGTCGGCGGGCCACAGATGCAGGAGGCCATTGAAGCCTCCTTACAGTCCGTTTTATGAAAAGTGTGAGTGATGTGTAATAATGTAACTGTGTGAGTGAAACGATCCGTATGCTTCTTCAGTCCCGGTTGGTAACACACCCCTGTGATGGTTCCTACTCTTTGAGATCGTGTGTTTCGTTTAAGCGACGTCCCCGAAAGATAAACAAAACTACGAAAGCAATTAAATCAATAGATATAAAAGAAAAAGAAAACACAAATAGAAACAAGAAAAAAAAGGCCTTTAATGACAACACTGTTGAAGAACAGCTATACTTGTTGGCCAGAGCAACATCTTCGACTATATTGACTTATCAAGGGTACGAGATCAATGGGAATACATTTTACACGGCCGACCAAGATAAAAAGAGCACCAACCAAAACAGTGGTGTCCGCTTTGATGCAGCAAACAACAATGGGAAAAAGGACACATATTATGGTTACATAGAGCAGATATGGGAACTTGACTATGGACCTTCTTTCAAGGTACCTTTGTTCCGGTGCAAATGGTTCAACCTGCAAGGCGGGGTAAACGTAGACCCGCAGTACGGAATGACTACAGTGGATCTCAAGAATCTTGGGTACGAAACCGAACCATTTGTCCTAGCCAAAGACGTGGCTCAGGTTTTCTATGTCAAGGACATGTCTTCCAGACCGAAAAAAAAAAGATAAGCATAGAAGTCCTCAAAAAGTGATGTGTAGTAATGTATTAAATCATTAAAGTCGTGTAGTAATGTATTAAAGCATTAAAGTCGTCGTGAGCAGCAAATCGACCTTCGATCCACAGCGGCAAGACGTCTCTGATGATCTACGACCGTCCCAAAAAGTGTTGGGAATGTCGCAGATCATCAGAGCGCCTTGCCGCTGCTTGGATCGGACCGAGGGGCATGGCTACCACTTCCACCACCACCACCACTCCCACCTCCTCGGCAATTCATCATTGCGTCACCCTAATCCAGTGGCTGGATTCAACCTACCTGAGGTGGCTCCAATGGCTGGCCGGTGAACAAGGACGAACACAATAATGCCAAGGAACATGCCAGCAGGTAGGCTAAATCCAGCCATTGGATTCGGTGGCGAAGGTAGATGCTCGTTGTGTGCCGTTCGCTGCAGGGACGCCGCTATTTATAGGCGATTAGAAAGTGTACCTGTGGATGAGGTGGGAGTGGTGGTGGTGGTGGGGAGTGCTGATCCAACAGCTCACAAGCCCTCAAAAGAAACACACCCCTGATCCAACGGCTCACAAGTGCTTGAAAGAAACACACGATCCGTGTGCTTCTTTAGTCCCGGCTGGTAACACCAACCGGGACTAAAGGCGGGCTTCGCGGTCACGACTCGTGTCAGTCACACGTGTCCGCCAGCGGTAACCGTCGCTTTATAGAAACTAAATATAGCAACTAATAAGTACACATAAATATAGCAACTAAATATAGCAACTAATAAGTACACATAAATATAGCAACTAAATATAGCAACTAACCAGCGTTTCTGAAACTTTTGTCAAAAATCAAATTTATCACGAAAGCAATTAAATCAATAGATATAAAAGAAAAAGAAAACACAAATAGAAACAAGAAAAAAAAAGGCCTTTCACATATATTGGACCATTTAAGTTAAATTTTAAAAAGAAACTAAAATAACAATTCAAAAACATGTAAAAGAAAAACAAAACTACAAAAGCAATTAAATTAATAGATGTAAAAGAAAAAGAAAACAGAAATAGAAATAAGAAAAGGAAACAAGAAAAAAAAAGAAAAACACCATTCATCCCGGTTGGTAACACCAACCGGGACCAAAGGCCTGCTGGGCTTCGGGCGCAATTTTTCGCGGCCCAGATAGACCTTTGGTCCCGGTTGGTGTTACCAACCGGGATGAAAGGGTCTTCCATCCCGGTTCGTGGCTGGAACCGGGATGGAAGTTCTTTTCCGCGCGCTTTAGTGCGGTTACGGCCGAAAATTTCCTCTATCTCCCCAAATTTCCCCAAACGCCGCCGCTCCGTCTCCAGCGCGGCGAAGCCCTGTCGCCGCCCATCGCCGTGGTGCTGCCCCGGCCCGCCGTGGTGCTGCCTCGCCCTGCCGCTGTGCTCCATCGTGGTGCTGAAGGAGAAGACGACGACGCCCCGCTGCCCCGCCCTGCTGAAATCGAAGCCCCGCGTGGAGCCGCGCCGTCTGCGCGCCGTTGGCGTCCGTGGAGCCGCGCCGTCCGCCGCGCGTGGCCTGCCCGTGGAGCTACGCCCTGGAGCCGCGCTTCCTCGCCCGTGGAGCTGCGCCGCCTCGACGTCCGTGACCCGCCCGTGGAGCCGCGCTTCCTCGCCCGTGGAGCTGCGCCGCCTCGACGTCCGTGACCCGCCCGTGGAGCCGCGCTTCCTCGCCCGTGGAGCTTCTTCCTAGCCGTGTCTCCTCCGCACGTCGTCGCCTCCTCCAAACCGCAGACAGGCCGTGCTACACCAGCGGCCGGCGTGCGTGCTCCACCACCGGCGTGCTCCACCGTCGGCCGTAGCTCCTCAAGGTGAGTTTTTTTCTTCATAATTTTGTAGATTAGTTTGCTAGTTGTTAGTGTAAAAATATTGTAGATTATTGTTACTGTTAGTTTGCTAGTTATAGTGTATTGTTAGATTTTGTAGATTTTGTAGATTGTAAAGTTTGCTAGTTTTAGTATATTGTAGATTTTGTTAGTGCAAATTTAGGTTAGTGTGTTCCTCAAATTTAGATTTTGTAAAGTTTGCTTGTTTTGCGGATGATTGTTACAAAATTGATAGAAGTAATTTTTTCATATTGTTGACATTTTTAGAGCAAATAGAAGTAAAATCAAGATTCATATTGTATTCCTTGAATTTAAATTTGCTAAGTAATTGCTATAATTTTGCATTCAAATTTTCTAAGATGCAAATTTTAAGATTCATATTCTTGTTACAAAATTGATTGCAGGCACATTAATTGAGCCATGGATCCAAATTGTCCGGACGACTTCGGCATAGACGAGGAGCGTGGAGAGCCATTGGATCCACTTTTTCGGGCCTCGGCGTTAGAGACGAGGATCGTGAAGAGCGAATGTGTATGATTATAGCAGGACGTGCAGCCGCGCCTGTCGGTGAAGAAGACGATGTGGCAAATTTAGAGGAATTCAGCTCCCAATTTCTCAATGACTCCGGTGAGGGAGCAGAAATTTGTGTAGAGAAGGAAGTGGTAGTAACAAACTCAGGCGAGGTATATATTAATTAAGCCTCTGTTGATCGATGACATAGCTTAATTATTTGATCCTGCGGTTATTAACGAATCTTTTTTTTCTTTTAGCCCTCTGGAACAAGCAAATCATCTGCATCTAGAGTGTCGAAAGGGTCGAAAGCCATGAAGCCTCGAGGCCCGTCGAAGCCGATGAAGGAGGGTCAAAGGGTAGTGATCGACATAGTTGATGCTACTGGCCAACCAATGCAACCCTTAGAGTGCCGCCGCAAATTTATAAACCAATGCGGAGTTTTAGTTAGGGACATGGTACCGATCACATGTCAAGAATGGCATCCGCGGAAGGACGGGAGCAAGACTTGGACTTATGTCGACGACCAAACAAAAGATTTGTTTTGGGAGAAGCTCTTGACAAAGGTCACCCTGCCTCCAGAAGTGACAGAAAACGAGAAGTGGATGGAGAAAGTCAAGGAGTGGACTCTTGGCAAGGCTGCCGAACAGTTCCGAACCCACAAGAAAACTATATGGAAAGATTATTGTGAAGAGAAGGAAAAAGATCCTGAATACACTCCAGTATTCACCGGAGCACAAGTGAAGCTAAACGACCAGTGGCCCTTATTTAAAGAGCAAAGAGAATCGGAGGCCGCTGTGGCCCGATCGGAAAGAAACAAGTTAAATGCTGCGAAGAAGGAATATCACCACACTTTGGGGGCAGGTGGCTACAAGGCTGCCGTGCCTAAGTGGGAAGCATTTGAAGCAAAACTGCTTGATGAGGGGAAGATTCCACAGACAGCGGGCTGGCCCGATAGGTCCAAATTTTGGTTGTTCGCGCATGGCGCTGGGTTGGACCCTGACACAGGGAAGATTGTTGCTCAGGGAAAATGGGAGGCAAAGATTAGGTTTATAACCACAGAACTTGAGAAAGCAATAGAGCAAGTTCGAAATGGAACCTACAAGGTCGACAGAGAGAAAGACGAGCTGTCACTCGCACTCGGGAATCCTGAAAAAGTTGGACGAGTACGAGGTTATGGATACGGAGTTACTTGGGCACAAGGTTTTCCGGCAGACGCTCACACTTATAGAAGCCGTCAGAGAAAGAAAAAGGAGGAGAGCGACCGGTTATCGGCATTGGAACGCAAGGTGCATCAGCTGGAGCAAAGTCAGCAAAGGGAATCTCGTGTGCAGCTAGAAAGTCCAGAAGTCGAAGCCGCCCCATCTAATCAGCAAAAAAGCAGCGTGGGTTCCACGCAGATGGAACATTCTGAACTTGAAGCGCCGCCGACTCGATACCCCGTGGATGATATCACGGAGAAGACAGAATGCGAGCTACATATGGCAATGGGCAACTTGTCCTTCAAGGTGGCGGTCGGCTATGCTTTACTGAATGAACCTGGACCAAGGTACCATCTCGGCGGGATTCCAGCTGGCTATGCTATTGTCGGGGTGGATGACATTGTGCCGTTATATGCTAATCTAAATCTTGACATTCCTGGAGGTGACGGCGAGAGGACACTAGGAGATGCCAAGAAGTCCATCATTCTGTGGCCAAAGAAATACATCTTGTTTCCAAACTTGCCGCCGCCAAGGCCACCGACTCCTCCAAGTAGCAACCCCCCACCTCAAGATCCACCCTCCCCACGTCATGATCCATCCCCCCCACCTCAAGATCCTCCCTCCCCACGTCATGATCCATCCCCTGCACCACCACCTCAAGATCCATCCCCCCCACCTCAAGATGCATCCTCGCCACCTCGTGACGACTGTCGGGAGCCCAGCCCGAGTCCATCCCCACCACCTCAAGAGAGAGTGCGCTCTGTTTCGCGGAAACTAAAGTTCCCGTCGAAATATACAGAGAGGTGCGCTTTAAACTTCCCGCCAGAAACTCGAGAGGAACGTGAGTTGCGAAAGCCTCTTCCAAAGAGATCCTACGACTTGACTCCAGAGGAACTCGAGGAGTCGGTGCGAGCTGATGTGAAAAAACAATTGGCACCGAAACGGCACATGCGAAAGGAGGTAATAGCACCGGGAAAAGTGGCACAATTTCTGAAAAATCTATCGACTGGGCCGGCACGGCCGCCTATTCTGCGAGACGACTATGATCGTACCATTGAAAAGTTAATTAGAGAACGGAATTTGCAGGAGAATGAGGCATGTCGCCAAAAGAGGGAGCAGCAGCAGATGGCAGCTAAAAAGGCCCAGCAGGAGAAGGAGGCTGCATTTCGCCAAAAGAGGGAAGCTAATAAGAAATCCGGGAAACAAGTGGCCCAGCTCGGAGAACAGGCAAACCAGTCGGTCCCCGCGTTCAAAGTGGTGTCCGATAAGGAAATACAGCAAGACACAATTCGCATAGAAAACCCCAAAGAGTATATGTATGCATGGACATATGCCTACGGGAAGCCCTTGGTCAGACCTGAGATGGTCAAATCTCTGCCGACACAATTGCGACGTTTGCATGAGTGGTACGAGGGAGCCGTAAAGGCACCATGAGTATTTCCACGTTTCATATAAGAAAGACCATTATTTAGAGGATAACGCGATGTATGTGCCGTTTGACGAAATATTTCAGTTATTCAATCAAGACTCCCTCGACAAAGCCATCATCAGCTGCTATTGTTTGTAAGTGATTTATTTTATGCAATTTAATTAAGTCTCTATCTCAGCTCGTTCGTTGCCAATTATCTAACTTTATTCTTTTGTACGCTATTATATATGCAGAATGAAGATCGTCGAATGCAGAGACAACGGAATCTATAGTTTAGGGTTCATGGACCCATATTGGATTCATGAAGTAACCGTAAGGAACCATCCCGAGGACACCGAGCATTACATGCTCCAATATCTAGTGAAACACCATACATGTGAAGATATACTTCTTCCTTACAACTTCAGGTGAGTGTTACCGTACCTTCTACACATTCTACTTTGCTTACTCGATGTTTAGTGTAACTCATGGACATATAAATGTGTGAAGCAACCATTGGATTCTGGTAGACATTAGACCTGAACAAGCATGCGTTCAAGTCCTGGACTCGTTAAGGAAAGATATGGACGATTATATCAACTTGCAAGCAATGTTTCAGAGGTAACTTCAGTCATTATCGCTCTATATATCGATCTCTTTCGTTCGTTCAAGTCCTTTGATTTTTTCTTTTGCCGGCCAGGGTTTGGGAAAAGTTCATTACCGAGGTTCGTGGGACTTGGAAACCGCACCTGTTTTGGTATGAAACCAAGGTAAGTAGTAGTACTATATATATATGTCCGCGCAACTTTTAAATTCTAGTTTCAGCACCATTATCATGCTTGATTGTTATTTTGATTAAATTCTATTCTTTGTAAAGTGGTGTCTGAGGCAGGCACAAGGGAATAATTTATGTGGATATTATGTTTGCGAGTACATACGATCTTTTGTTCATCAGCGGGATAGAAAGCTCAGAACAACAGAGGTCTGTATACACTCTCGGCAATTACTTCATTACCATATTTGTGTTCATTTCCATTTTCACATTTTCTGATGATTTCACATTTTCTTATTGATCTAGATGGAACGAGAGAAGGACAAGCTCATACCAACGAAGCGCCTTATAGCAATTCAAGAGGAATTGGCAGGATTTTTGAACAAGGAGGTCCTGAAGAAATCCGGAGAATTTTTTCACCCTAGAAATTATTTTCTGCCTCCAATGTAATTGACGTGATCTCGACGTGAGAAACGTGATGTCGGTGTGTGACTTAATTATATATGTATCAAAACGTATGTGTGTGACTTATATGTATGCATCACGCGTGACATCGATCGATGTGTCAACTTTATATATGTGTGTGACTTTGTATGCGCAACGTGATCTTAATTAATAGGAAATAATTAAATGGAAAACAAAAAATCGAAAACCCTAAAAAATAAGCAAATAAAATACAAAAGATGCAAACCCTTTGGTCCCGGTTCGTGACACGAACCGGGACCAAAGCTCCCCCGCCCTGCGCGCCCAGCCGCGCCCACGTGGAGGCCCATCTATCCCGGGTCGTGGACACCCGGGATAAAAGCCCCCCCCCCCCCCCCTCTAGTCCCGACCATTTAATCCCGGTTGTAAAACCGGGACCAAAGGCCCTCTGGACCCGGGATTGTTGATGATGTTTCCACTAGTGGGAGCTACGCTTCAGAATTGTGAACGGTATTGCACAGGGCCTTTTGTACCTCTACAGATACTCCCGCTTGCGGGTGATCCATAGGAATTTGAAGGCGAGCAATGTATTGTTGGATGACGACATGACACCAAGATCTCCGACTTTGTTCTTGCAAGAATTTTTCCGTCCAATTTGACGCAGGCCAGCACGATAAACGTCGTGAGCACACCTGTATTCAAGGCGCAGGCTCGAGTCATGACAGTGCGTACTCGCTCTCACCTTTGTTTTCCTCCAATTTCTCACATAATCTATCTAACACAGCCAGCTTGTTTATTCAAGAAAAGAACTACGATACGAACTCAAACAACCATACACATTTCAGCGAAAAAATACTATTAGCTTGCGCTGATCGAAACACTCCTAGGTCATATTGGGAGCTACATACTTGCACTCCTTCCCCTCTCACGGTCTTCTTTGTTCAATTAGTGAATGCAAATACTTATACAAATAGTTGTAGCCTATCTCTCCATGCAACATATATATCATGACCTAACAAACTACTTAACAATTACATGACTAATCCACCTCCAACTTGATCATGCATCTAGATCCATCTACCTACTCATCAATCTCTAACAAACTTCCATGCATGTGTAGTTTTTCTCCTGCATCTACTATTAGATTTTGCAGCTGTCATAACAAAATCCGAAAATTGCAAACTCCATTTTTACTTGCATAACATGTGCATGGAATTTAATTCTGTACTAGTTGAATGCATGTGCGTTATTATGGTCCTTTTGATTTTTATGTATTCCGCACATGTAAGTATAAAATGCATGTCCACAGAAAATATAGACACATATTTCAGAACATTAAAGCTTTTACATTGCATAATTCAATATCATA
This sequence comes from Poa pratensis, assembly GCA_947311845.1. Lineage (NCBI taxonomy): Eukaryota > Viridiplantae > Streptophyta > Magnoliopsida > Poales > Poaceae > Poa > Poa pratensis. Next base: position 9,608,935 of record CAMZMU010000047.1, on the reverse strand, counting down.
TTTTTCTGAAAGCATGCTAGCAGGTGTACCAAGACCTCAGCTTGCAACAATCTTGCAAGGGCAATATACGTTGTAACCATGAACAAGATGAAGTGACTAAGGTATACATTGGAAACAAAATTTGCAAAAGGGGATCATTATAAGAAAAGGATCATTATAACAATGGGCTAGTGCATCTGCGGTGTAGGATCATTTTTTTTTTGGCACTCTAGTAAGGCATGCGACGACTTGGGTCCTAGCTTGGACAGCGGTGTTGATTTTTCGTCACATTACATGACCTAAGACCTCAGCCACCAAAGTAATATGCTACATGCAACAATTGAGAGTCAAGCTGAGAAGAGCCTCCCATTGTAGTTTCTCACGTGATGAAACAAATGTGAGCAAATTAGTGATCCGAAAAAATTGCACACGTTTCAGGTCCTCACTAGTAGGAGAATGCCCTTTAGTGGCGCACCAAAAAAGGATTCTGTGGCGCACCCACAAAAATATTAATTCTGTGGCGCAACCCACCGTGCGCCACAGAAATACCCAGATTTTGTGGCGCATGGTCTGTGGCGCACCCAGCACCATGCGCCACAAAATTATTTTTTGAATCTCAAAAAAAAATGGCGGCCAGATCTAGATCCAGATCTGGATCTAAATCTGGCCGCCGAAATTTCGCCGGAATTTCGTCGGAATTTCGTCGGAGCTCGTCGGAGACCGTGTTGCCCGTGGCCATGGCCATAGGTGGCTTGGCCAGAGGTGGGTGAGTGGAGGATGGGGGTCACCGGAGATGGTGGAGGAGGAGAAGGATGTCGCCGGAGGTGGAGGTCGCCGGAGGAGAGGTCGCCGGGGTGGAGGAGGGGGTCGCCGGAGTGGAGGAGGGTGTCGCCGGAGGAGAGGTCACCGGGGTGGAGGAGGGGGTCGCCGGAGTGGAGGAGGGTGTCGCCGGAGGAGAGGTCGCCGGGGTGGAGGAGGGGGTCGCCGGAGTGGAGGAGGGTGTCGCCGGAGGAGAGGTCGCCGGGGTGGAGGAGGGTGTCGCCGGAGTGGAGGAGGGTGTCGCCGGAGGTGGAGGTGGAGGTGGAGGAGGAGATCGCCGGAGAGAAGAAGTGGAGGAGGAGATCGCCGGAGAGAAGAAGTGGAGGAGGAGGAGGAGGAGGAGAGGAGAGGAGATGAGAAGGAGGAGGGAGGAGAAGGGGAGAAGAGAAGTGGAGGATAAGGGGAGAGGAGAAGTGGAGGAGAGGAGAAGGGAGAGGAGAAGTGGAGGAGAGAAGGAGAAAAGAGAGGGAGAAGAAGGAGAAAAGAGGAGAGAAGGGCTTGGGCGGGATTCAAATTTCGAATCCCGCCCAACAATTCTGTGGCGCACCCGCCCACCAGGCTACCGTGCGCCACAAAAAACAATTTCCAAATTTTTTGATTTTTTTTATTTTGTAGAAAAAAATCTTCTTTTTGAAATAACTTTTTAGTCTTTTGGAATTTGCCGAATCTGAGAAATCGAGCTCCTTTTTTCTCACGATTTTTTTGATATATTAAACGCATTTTTTCGACATCGTATGCAAAAGTTATGCCCCTGCAAAGTTTTTTTTTCTGTTTTTTGCAAAAAAAGGTCAAAATTTATATTTCAAAATTTCTATACCAACTAGACACTAAAACGAAACTATATGTCAAATGATTTTATTTTTTGAAATTTTTATCATTTTCTTTTCTTGTTTACAGAACTGAAAAGGCGATCCATGGGGGGGGGGGGGGGGGGGGGGGGGGGGGGGGGTAGGCATGCGTGAGACAGAAAAAAAAATTATGTGGCGCACCCACGTCCATGAGCCACAGAAATGTCACTTTCTGTGGCGCACCAGGCTACATGTCATTTTCTGTGGCGCACCAGGCCATGTGCGCCACAGAAAGTCACATTTCTGTGGCGCACACTCCCCATGCGCCACAGAAAGTGACATTTCTGTGGCGCATATGGCCTGGTGCGCCACAGATTTTTTTTTTTTTGTGGCGCATGGCTACTTGGTGCGCCACAAAAAGTGATCCACAGAAAGGCAGTTTCCTAAATCAAGAATTTGTTATCCCGAGTGTCAACACAGGGCAGGGCAATAGGTAAATGTCTCTTTTTCAAGTATACTAATAAATTATACATCTGAAAATTTTCTATCAATCCGTTTGATCGGGCTTGAAGAAATAAAATGCAGTCCAGGTCGGTACGGTACAGGTGGAGCTGACCCCGCTGCAGTTACTACAACGAGAGCTGCCTATGTCGATCGATAAGATCCTGAAACGCACACACGGCATAATGGTCGTCGAGTTCAGGTATTTTGCAAGTCGAAGCACCTACGCAGCTTGGCTGGACGTTGGTGAGAGCTGCGCTTCAACAACCAGTCGGCCTGAAAATTCGTGGTAGGAGTAGACCGGTACTATTCTGGGAATTTCTTGATCTCCTTTTCTTCTTCCACGAAAGCTTTTAAAATGGACCGACATGCATATGGACGTCTTCCGAGTTCCGAACTTCCTTTTCTAGATATGATGAACCTCTTCTGAAGACTAAATATCTTTATAATTAAATTACTGTGCTTGGTGTGAGTGACGCACTGATCAACCGTTTGGTGAAACATGTACGTGAACAGCGATCGATCGATAGCTCAATAGGCCGAATGGTCGAAAACAAATATTTCAGGCACAAAGGCTGCAATCTCCAAAAGGAAAACAAATATTTGATGAAAGCGAGTCTCTCACCAGTAGCTAGCAAAATAAATATTTCCCGCTATCATCCATTCATAAGCATGATTGGCACTGTTTTGCTACTTTCCCCTGTCTTCTTCCCGGCCTTTGCGTAGCTTAAGATGCCATATCAATATGCTGGTTTTGGCTAAGTACCAGTGCGTAATCAACGAGCTACTAGTAGGGAGCTTAGGTCATGGAGCTTAATCATGTCCTGACGCTGATAAAGCGACGTTTAGGTTGCAATTAGGTGGAGCCTTTCCCACTGCCGCTCTCACCCCCCTGCGTTTAAGCGGCAATTAACATGCCCTTTTTGCCTCCTTTAATTAAGTAAAAGCCCCAGTTGATGGAGAAGTGGTTGGACCACTGTCGTTTACGCTACACGCCGCCGGTGACCGGCCGGACACAGGTGATGAAACGCATATGCTTTGGTCGCAATCTAGGGACAGGGAACAACAAATGAGGTCTCATTGCGTGCAGCACTGCGGCGAAGCAGATAGCCCGGCAGGCGGCAGCAGCAGTTTGCAGACTTACGGCGAGGCAAAGCTCAGAGAAGGATCGGTGGATTGAACGAGCGCGGCAGCAATGGCGGGTGAGGAGCGTCCTCTTTGCCGTTAGGATTAGGACGAGCCGACAGGAAAGGGTCCTTTTCCCCGGCAGAAAGCCGGGAGCTGTAGCCCCTACCCCTGCTTTCGTCGCACTGCCTTGCAGTTTTTGTACTCTGCAACCGCTGCTGCTCTGCACTGTGCTTCTTCAGATGCTTTGGTTGATCCGCGATCAGGAAACGAGTTTAATTTGGGTCCGGATGGTTGGTGCTTGATACCATGCGTAGTTTAGCAATTTTGGCTAGTATCGTGTTCAGGCAGCAAGCGTTCTTTATAAGTACATGAGGACGTCGTCTTGGTGATTCCCCGTGTCAGGGCTCCGGGTGAAAACCCATGTCCTTTGGACTCGGCAGCGGCGACGCTTTGCGCCGTTACCCTCTTGGGGGCGTTGTCGTGGAGCTCAGGGGAGTTACGGCGTAGCGTGGAGCTGGTGTGCTTGTCCGGCTTCGTAGTCGCGGTTCGCTGTGGCTTCTGTAGTTCGGTTTTCTTAGGATCTTCTTTGTAAGAGGGCTGCCTCACTACTTTGTATCGTTTTGCCGGTTTTCTTTGGGCGTTGTGCTGTCTGGCCCAGCAGCGGTATCAAAATGTGCTTTATTTATAAAGCTGGGCGAAAGCCTGTTTCGTGATAAGTACATGAGGAAAAGAGCAAGTGTTCTTTAGGGAAAAAGCAAGCTTATAAACGGCAAGTGATAATAGGTAGCTTAAACCAGATGTACGTAGTTACAGGTTTATAGCAAGATCTAGCAAGTCTTGCTAGGTACATTTCGAAGTTATGTTGATGGGACATAATTCGAATGTTAATGATGAAAAACAGTCTTTGCTTGGAAGTATCACCATCCCAATTAGCGACGGAAATTTCAGTTGATTGGAGGTGTGGCTTTCCGCATCGAGTCGTTTGATGTAGAAATTCCCAACGAAATTACGAGAAGCAATGATATGCCTGCCTGCTATAATTTGTGATTGGCGACATGAGGATACCAATCTAGTTTAGGATGGCGGCGCGCCTTCGGCTTGCTTCAGTGTTTGTAGTTGTCGTTAGGTCGTCCGAAGACTTATTTGTAATTTTTACTACTTTTGAGATTCTTTGCACCGATGTTGATAATCAATATATTGGTTGACCTTTTTGCAAAAAAAAAACTTGAGAACCCGATTATGATCAGAATTCAGCTCGGGACAAATTGAAGCAGTGTTAGACAACGGCAGATAACGAACTCTAGATTACAGACAGTGCTGTCTTTATCTTGAGTAACGCGCCAAATTGCAGCAGTAACAGCAGAGCATTCCAACAATGATATGCGGTCGTGGTCGTAGTACATCGAACCCCACATGCCCATAACAAACTTCTTTTGACTTTTGTTTGCAGCTGCCCGCCAAATCTCGTAGTACTAATCAAGGCCCAACCATGTTCTCACTCACACTCACACGTTACATTTGGTCCTTCTTTTGCTGTTCGTCATCTCGTTTTCGTTCAGCTGTCGCCACATGGTCGTGCACAGTTTCTTCATAATAAAGTAATAAATAAATATCCCGAATTGTAGTGGCAATTCTGGACCATCTGCAAAATGTCTTTTGTCAGTAAGCAAACAGTGTACAAAATGTGTGAGCAGCTAAAAAATGCGTGTATGTGTGGAGGCGCGTTGATATAATAATATATTTAATTGCATTTGTCAAATTTGAGCAGTTCAGGTACGACCTCTACGCTGACCCAACAACCGGAGGGCGCTTCAAACAATTCCACCCAGATGGTTCACAAATCACAACCCAAAGACAGCAGCAAGCCGAAACGTTTCTCCTTGTCCCAGATTTCCACAGCTGTGCAGTTGGACTAGGAGGTTCTTCGGTTTCGCTTTGGGTCGAAATGAAGCAAAGATAAAAATAAAACATTTCAACCAAAATTGCAAAATGGGACACAATCACACAGCTGCTGAGTGCTGAGCTGATGTAACAGTCGACGAGGGCGACGGCGATTCATGAGCAGATGCTTGAAATGAAAGCAGGGGCCGGGGACGGGAGATTCGCTCTTCCGGAAGGGCTGCCACATGGGGCTGTTTGTTTCCTGGTGAAACATCATGGGAAACATGGACCAGGTAAGGGCTGCGTACGGGCAACCGACGGCTCCCGGGTTTCATGCATTCCTGACACGGTGGCTGAAGCTTTCGCTGTTCTTATTCTATGGCAAGCGGCGGGTCGAACGTCGGCGGATCGGCCGGCGCAGTGGGGCGGCCACCCCGGGCCCCAGAAGTGAAGGGCCCCAGGTCCCGACTAGATAAGGAATATGCAGCGGCGGCGCCATTGGAGGAGTTTTTCTCTCGTTCAGCTCTGGAAAATGAGGACGAAGAGGGACAGAACCTGGGCCATTTTCCCTTTGTTTAGTTGGGCTTTATTCCCTGCGTTACCTAGGCCTCTTTTTTCGTTAGTAAGCTTTAAGAGATTAACTGGGTAGGGCCGTTCGGTCAAAAAATATGTGGTGCGGCTCCTATGCTGCTGATGTAGGTCATTGACAATGATGCGCACATCACAGATCTTAGTTTTTTTTTTTTTTGAGGAAGGATCCGATCCATTTATACAAGATACTCAGTACAAATTACAAGGAAGTCCAACAAAGACAAGAAAAATACAAAAGGATCCTGAAATTTGCACGAAGCACCCTGAGCAACTTGAAAGAAATACAATCGGATCCAAACGCCGGCGCCCAAGAACCTAGACTTCGCCGTCGTCGCCGTACCTCAAACCGCCGGAGTAGGAGCACCGCCACATGTCGTAGATGGCCGCAAAAGCCGTCCGCCGCCTCGCAACGGAACCTAGACACGTTGAACGCGCACGGCCACATCGCCCACTCCCCAGCACCGCCCATCTTCCAGCCGACGAGGCGTCATCCAGGCCAGCCACCACCACCTGCACCTATCCGCCTCCGGCCACCAAGGCCGGCCAGAGCAGACACACCGAGGAAGAAGACCAACTCCACCCGAAGCACCAAAAGCGGATCACCACCCACCACCAGCTCCTCCCCTCGCCACCACGGCCGGTTAGAGAAGCAGAGGAAAAGTAGCTCACCGGACAACACAAACCCCAGATCCTCCACAGCAGGGCTGTGACGAAGAGAGGAACAGGGTACAGAAGCTCCACGCGAGGCCCGCCAACTCCGCAGCGGCGAGCACGCAACGAGCACACAAGGCCTCCGGCCGCAGCACGGAAGCAGACCCAAGCCGCTCTCACCTCGGCGCCGCCGGAAACCGCACCGAGAGAAGGAGAGAGCCGCACCTTATTTACCCTACACAGACGCCGAGCCTTCCTCTCGCCGCCGCCGGGACCTAATCTACCCCTATCTACACACCAGGAGACGAGGATCCAGATCCCCACCTTCTCCCGCCGCCGGAGCGACGGGAGAAGGCAGAGATCCAACCTCGCTCCGGCGAGGAGAAGGGAAACTCGGTTTCGCCCCCTTTTCGCCGCTCTCTATTGTAGAGAAGGGGAGGGGAGGCTGGGAGAACGAATGGTTGTGATTGACAGGTACGTAGATCTTAGTTTTCTTTTTGCAACTATCACACGAGTGAATATTTTTTGCTCCCGAACTCCAGTGCTCCCTCTTATTCAAAAAGTTCGAAAATCATATTTATGAGTTTCAATAAATTCTGAATTTTTTTTGGAGGCAGCCCATGATATATCCTATACTCATAAGTGACTTTGCATCTAAAAATGGTTCAACTAAAATTTAAGAATAAATGAATACATTAATTGATATCAATATTGCTTTTGCGTGCCTGAAAGTTTCTATTATTAACAATTTTGTTTCATAATTCTTACGGGCCTATTTTCTACTTTCGCCCCGGGCCCTCGAAATCTCAATACCTCCGTGCGTACGGGTGGGTCAGATTGGTTTGATTTGCTTGCTTTGCTCGGTGTTTAACACCGGGGCCACTCCTTAAATCCGATGGTATAGATTGCATGCGATTCAGAAACGAACTTTGTCTAGACTAGTCGAACCATTGCCCAAGCTGTTTTGCAGATCCAGAGGAAAACATGTTTTTCAATCGAGAGATGCCAATTTGTGTAGTACGTTTTCTTTCTTTAAGCGAGGTTATACAGTCACCCTGGTTTCATCAATTTAGTAAAAGGCGTCTAGATCTCCGCTCACAGTTCAGTGACGTTAAACTGGTCATAAAGAATTCCAGAGCGACTGACACGATTCTTCACCGTAACGGAATGATGCCATGATGTGGGAGTGGGACTCATACACGCACGTGCAGGCCACAAATGTTCTTCAGCCTTTCTCACTTGTACTTTCTGCTAATTTCAGGCTTTGTGCGCCAGGCTACCACCTCTCCAAAAGCAGCAAGATGCGCACGACCTCCGAGAGGGTAAGAAAGAAGATCGTCCCATCTCTTTTGGTGAAAGAAACATCACATTTACCTCTCGCAGAAGGGAAAAAGAAGTCCCTCAAACTATTCTGCATCGCCAATTCGTAGCATGTTTGGCGTGTTTTGTTACTTTTTTTTGTCCCTGGCCTTTGCGTAGTTTAAGATGATATATGCTGATTTTTAGCTACCTCCGTGTTTGGGGAAAATTGTTCGACTCCATACCCGTATCAACATGGATCCATAGCACATGTTTGGCTCAAAGGATCGATATTACAAACTCAACAATAGAAAAAGGTAGCACATAGAATGTGATGATCATTATTAAAAAACAATGTGATGATGTCTTAGGCCACGTTTGGTTCGAGGGATTTTAACAGATAAATGAATAGTGAAAACGTGGATAGAATGCCATGACATGTTGAATCCTACATGAATAGAAAATTCCGACACTTTGTAGATCATAATAAAAAATTATATTGTTTCAATTCCTAAAATCTACACAAGCTATATAGGAAAATATCCTAGGGAACCGAATCCTTCATATATGTTTCGATCTAGAAAAGAAAAATACTAACGAAATCCATATACATGAGATATTCAAGAACATAAGAAACATCCAACGAAATCAACCTGAGAGCCCAGACGAACAAAACAAAGAGGGGAGAACAGATCCTGGCGGTGAAGCTCGGATCCGGGGCCCTCATGTCTAGAAGAGGGAAGGTCATAGACCACAGGGTCATCCCGACATGGCCGCCCTATCCCACCCCGAAGCTACTGCGATAGGAAGGAGGCGCTCGCATGCCTACCTCCTTTGGTGGAGCATGGATCCAGGGCCTCTATGCGCCAATTCGACAGGGTTGGGGGGGGGGGGGGGGGGGGGGGGGAGGGGGGAGGTCGCCCACCCACCGGCACCTTGACGCACCCACCTTCACCACCGGCATCCCGAGCATGTCGTTACCTCCCTGCCTGCGGAGAGTAGAGGGATCTAATCTTGTGGAAAGTATTTCTCGGAAAATATGCTATTCGTCCTGTGAACCCTCCAGGACCTACCCCTTCTTTTGAATTCTCTTTCAACAACCAAGTTGTTTCAAACCTGATCGCGTCGCCTCCTTCCAACTGATCGCCGCTGGCCGCCGCTCACAAATGGGTATAGGAGAGGCTTTCGTGTGGATAAGAATTAAGAGAGACGGGCGAAAGATAGAGAGATGCAGTTCCCAGTTAGGAGGACAAAAATATAAAAGTCCGAAAGCACCAATCTCAAACTTTTGGCCCTTGAATAGTCCAGAAAAAGTCCGCCTTGATTTAAATGAACAATTGTGGCGAGGCACATTGTTCTTATAACCCGTACAAGATTGCAAACCTTTGAGTAGGGACAGTGGACACGATGCCGGGTATGAGTCTAGCCATAAATTAATGTCGGTGATGCCTCTGCTCCGCCCATATGATTTTTCTACTCCGTGTGTTGCATAATTTTTGTCGTGGTTTTAGTTCAAATTAACAAGAGGGATAAGTTGTTGTTGGAAAGAATAAGATTTCACTAGCTCACAACTTTTCCTGGAAAAACTCACAACTTAAAATACAGCTTCGTATATAGCCTAATTTATTTCTTTAAGCAAGGCATACAGTCACTTTGGTTTGAATTTACTACTCCAGTGGTGCTGAACCGCTAAGGAATTTTCCATCGAGTGACATACGACTTTGCCCTCCAGGGATGATGACACAAGCAGTACACGTGGCCTCAACACATAAATGAATAAACCAATTGATTCGTCTGTGTGATTCTTTTGTACAGTTTGTATGGTTTTTTTGACCCGGTTTTCCTTATAAACATGGTCAATTCTATTATATCTATTCGAGCGGTGGATATCGACCACCTTAAACTCAAAAAAAAAATGAATAAACCAAAATCATTGATTTTACATAGTGTGAAGGGAATGCAGCTAAACTGGGAGCTACGCTTCTGATTCGTGAACAGTATTGCACAGGGTCTTCTGTACCTCCACAGATACTCCTGCTTGCGGGTGATCCTTAGGTATTCGAACGCAAGGAATGCATTAATGTATCAAGACATGACCCCCAAGATCTCCGACTTTGCTCTTGCAAGAAATTTCGTCCAATGTGACGCAGGCCAGCACGATAAATGTCGTGGGCATACCGTACGTTACTCAAACCTTTTTATGTCAACAATGCAACATATATAGAGGAAATCCATATCGGGTCATAGGTCTAGATGCACCCACTACTTAAAAATCAATTTTTAGAATATCAAAAAATTGCAAATAAAAATTTCGGATATACACACGGACATTGTATGTTAGCACAAAAAGTTTCGCGAAAAAAGACATTTTTTCCAGCCTGTGCAAAAAAGACAAATTCCGGTTTTTCAAAATGACTTTGTACGCGACATGTTTTTGTATTTTTTACACAACCCGCAAAAAAGTCTTTTTCTTCGCGAAACTTTTTGTGCTAACATAACGGGTGCTAACGTATATGCGGATTTTTAAATTTGTTTTGGCATTTATAAAAAAAATAAAATGTTTTAAATAATGGGTGCATCTAGACCTATGACCCACATCGCCGTGTCCCATATATAGAGTCATTGTATATCCCATGAGACTAACATTTTTTTCATTACTCCTAGAGGTTACACCGCTGCGGAATATGCTAACGGGGGTCTCTTCTCAACAAAATCTGACATATTTGAACGTTCACACGAGACCTTGGACTCGTCCCCTCTCCCGCTACAGTGCTGAGGGCGATTTCTTGGAACCTCCTAGTCAAACCACCTCGCCGGCGGCGATTCGCTGGTTCCCCTTCCCTCCGCCGGCCACTCCGGTGGCGGGAGGGTGGGGGAACCCCGGATCTCGTTGTGTATATAGTGTAGGCTTGAGTAGGGTGCTCCCCGGCGGCGTCTTGGAGGCGGAGGCGTCGGTGGTTGGAGTTTTGGGTCGTGTTCTTCCTCTCCGGTGTCGGCGCTCTCTGGAGCTTCGCCATCAAGCAGGCGACTTCCCCGTGCTCGCGGCCCTCTGGGCCCGCCGTGTGCGGTTCTTCCCCTCTAGATCTGGCGGCGGCGGATCCAGTTGACGATCTTGATGCAGGTGGTGGTGAGATGCAAGCGTTGCGGCTGTTGGAGTAGGGTGGAGGCTCTTCGGGGTTCGAGGATCGACGACTTCCCGTCCGCTAGGGGATTCTTCCGTTCCAAGGTTTCAGGGAAGATGTGGCGGCGGCGCGTCATCGGCACGTCCTCTTCGCCGGCGGCTTCGATGCAGAAGGACTTGTTTGTAATTTCTATCTTTATGGTGGTCTTTTCTGCCTACTTGCTGTAATCACCAGTTGTATCCTCGCAAAAAAAAATCTGACATATTTGGTATACTACTTTTGGAGATAGTAACCGGGAGCAGAAACTCGGGAATTGTTTTACCATAACGGCAACTTCATCAACCTCTCACCTTTGTTTTCCTACAATGTTTCACATCTCATAATCTGTCTAACACGGCCACCTTAATTATCTCAAAACAAACTAAGATACGAACTCAGCTCATCCATACACATTTCAGATAAGAAAGAATATTAGCTTCGTTGATCGAGACACTCCTGGGTCATAATGGGAGCTATATTTGCACTCCTTCCCTCTCATGGTCTTCTTTGTTCAATTAGTTAATGCAAATACTTATTCAAATAGTTGTAGCTTATGCGATGCAACATATACAATGACCTAACACAAACTAGTTCAATATTACATGACTCATGCACCTCTAACTTGATCATGCATTTTTTTTTCTCCGCAAAAAAAAAAAAAAAAAAAACTTGATCATGCATTTATTTATTTTCATGCATCTAGATTCATACCTACTCATTAACCTCTAACAAACATCCATGCATTTGTAGTTTTTCTCGTGCATCCACCATTAGATTTGTAGCCGTCAGAACAAAATCCGAAAAGTACGAACTCCATTTTTACTTGCATAACATGTGCATTGAATTTAATCTGTACTAGTACTTGAATGCATGTGCATTTTCATGGTCCTTTTGATTTTTATGTATGCTGCACATGTAAATTTAAAATGCATGTCCACTGAAAATATAGCCACATATTTCAAAACGTTAAAGATTTACATTCCATAATTCAATATCATATATATTTTTAAGCAAGATAGAAGGTGAACCAAGACCTCAGCTTGCAACAATCTTGCAAGGGAAATGTACGTTGTAAACATGAAAAATATGAAATAGAGAATACATGCAAACTGGATGAACCAATGGATTTTTCTCCTTGTTTGTGTTATGCTAGGACATAAAATTATTGGGACTAAATTTTCGAAAATAGGTCTTACCATTATATTCTTCAAACAATTAATTACGAATTGTTGCATAGAATCAAACCAAAAGTAGAGAATGGAGACAAGTTGTGTACTATAACTTTGTAATTCTAGAAATTTATATGTAGTTTTTTCTTTGTTAAATAAGAACAATAGAAAAGGATGTGACTATATATAGGGAAGTATAAAATAGCTAAATCATGGAATTTGAATCTCGTGAACATTATTTTGCTATATGAACGTATTTGTCGGTATATGAACTTTTTAAAACCTCGCTAACAAATTTTTTGAATTTTACAAACAATTTTTAATCTGTGTGACAATTATTTTGTACCATGTGGACATTTTCTCTTATGAACATATTTTTAACTCACGAACAATTTTTAAATTGTGCAAAAATAATTTTCATATGAGCATTTTCCCCTTTGTCACGTTCCAGAACACGTTATGTACATAAGGCAATCTCAATACTTTTATGAAATATTAAACTCCCTAGAAAAATGTCATGTTTTCGGTTATGATATGCATCAGGCATACTGAACCCTAAATCTCATGCACGTTCTCACTATCGCAGGGAGGGTGAGCATTGCAACCATGAACACTGATATGCAAAAGGTGCTCGAGCTGTGGAATGTTGAGGAATCAGACTCCGGGTTCTCACTCTACGATTTCACGCATATAGCAAATGCCATCGGCAATTCGAGGGCAAGAAGCTGGTCAGGGCGACTTTGGCCCTGTACACGGTAAGAAGTACTTCATTCCAAATCAGTCTCACAAGTACAACACATATATAGATTGTCGTAACATGCATATGTTTGCTTTGCACATAGCAACCGGAAGGAGAAACTCTAGGTTTTACCATCCTTTGGTTTCCTCCAATGTCTCACATCTCATAATCTATCTAACACGACCACCTTGTTTATCTAAAGAACATACTATCATAGGAACTCAACAGAGCCATTTGCATTCCTAGGTCATATTGGGGGGCTACATATTGCACGCCTTCCCCTCTCACGGTTTTGTTTGTTTAATTACTGATGCAATACTTATACCAATAGTTGTAGCCTATGTGATCGATGAACATATACCATGACCTAAAAACTACTTCACTATTACATGACTCATCCACCTCCACTTGATCATGCATTTATTCATTCTCGTGCATGTAAATTCATCCACCTACTCATCAACCTGTAGCAAACTTCATGCATCTAATTTGTTCCGTGCATCTACTTTCACTTTTGTACAAATTTGAGACACTTATTTTGGGACGGAGGGAGAGTATTAGATTTTGTGGCGTGAAAACAAAATCTAAAAATTGCAAAAGCCAGTTTGACTTGCATGTGCGTGAATCTGCACTACTTGAATGCATGTGCGTCTTCACGGTCCTTTTGATTGTAATGTATGTGCACATGTAAACATAAATGCATGTTTTATAGAAAATATAACCACATATTCCAAAACATTTAAGTTTTCACATTGCATAATGCAGTGTCATATATTTTGTGAAAGCATGACACCTGAGCAGGTGTACCAAGACCTAGGGCAATATACGTTGTTAGCATGAATATTTCACACGAAAATATATTTTCATGCATTTAAATTATTTTTTCATGTATGTAGATTCATCTACCTACTCATTAACTCTAACAAACTTCCTTGCATGTGTAGTTCTTATCGTGTGCTACTATTAGATTTTGTAGCCGTCAAATCCGAAATGAAACTCCATTTTTACTTGCATAAACACGTGCATGGAATTTTATCTATACTAGTTGAATGCATGTGCCTTTCACAGTCATTTCGATTGTTCTACATGCGCACATGTAAATAAAATGCATGTCCACAGAAAAATTAGCCACATATTTCAAAAACGTTAAAGTTTTTACATTGCATAATTCACTACATTTTTTTTCTGAAAGCATGATAGGAGGTGTACCAAGACCTTAGCTTGCAACAATCTTGCAAGGGAAAATATACGTTGTAACCATGGAAATTTCACATGAAATGTGAAATAGAGAATACCGGGCAAACTGGATGACCAATGTTTTATCTACACATGACAGCGTAAAACAAAAAAAGGAGTCACCGGAAAAAGAGAAGTTCATACATAGAAAGGCATTATAATTATCTTGGACATCATGGTGGTGTAAAATAAGAAGCATGTAGAACTCAAACCTTGTTAGCATACAACTTGGTGATCTATGTGGGAATAAAAATAAATCGGAATTCTAACCAGGTTGAGCTATTTCGAGTGTGTTGTTTAGCTAGAATGACTACATTTGTATGTTTAATGCATTTTAAATAGTTTGAAATTTTCAATCTGTGTGACGGAAATAAACAAAGACGGTTAAAATTAGATACACAACATTTTTGTCGGTTCGAACAAGATGAAGTTACTAAGGTACACATTGGAAACAAAATTTGCAAAAGGTGATCATTATAAGAACAAGATCGTGATAACAATGGGCTAGTGCATCTGCGTCGTAGGCATTATTTTCTTGGCACTCTAATAAGGCATGCGACGAATGGGTCTAGCTTGGACAGTGGCGTTGACTTTGATTACTTGATTTTTCGTCACATTACATACCTTACCCAACAAAGTAATATGCTACGTGCAACAATGGAGTATCAATGGTAAGAAGAGCCTCCTTTGTAGTTTTTCACGTGATGAAACAAATGTTAGCAATTAGTGATCCAAAAACAAAATTGCACACATTTCAGGTGCTAAATGAAGAACTTATTACTCGAGTGTCAACGCAGGACAGGGCAATAGGTAAATATCTCTTTTTCAAGTATACTAATGAATTATATTATACATCTGAAATATATCGCTGCTTATGTCGATCTGATCTGATGGCCGGTCAACAGCCTAAGCTTCGATCGATCAGCCCAAATACCGGCCAAATTAAGCTAAAGCTAGCACCTACTAGCTGAAACGCACACGGCATAATACGGCCGTGCTAGAGTTCAGATACACACTCAAGAATGCGAGGTATTTAGCAAGTTGAAGCACCTACGCAGCTTGGCCGGACGTTGGTGAGAGCTAGCCTCAAAGACCAGTCGGCCTGAAATTCGTGGCAGCCTGGCAGGAGTGTACTAATTTTGGGATTTCTTAATCCGACCAATCTCCTTTTCTTCTTCCCCGAAAGCTTTTAAAATGGACCGGCATGCACATAGACGTCATCCGAACTTCTTTTTTTTTTAAAGATGAAACCTCTCTTTTTTTGCGAGGTATAGATGAACCTCTTCTTTTTTTTGTTTATAATTACAGTGTCCCAGTAGTTAGAGTTGCGATTCTCGATGGCAGGCCTCTAACCACTAATACGTACCCCTTCATCCGGTGAGCAAAGAAAAAGCGACAAGGTTCCCTCGCCCCCGTCGCCGCCGCCGATCTGCCTCGCCTTTGTGGCCTTGGGCAATGGAGGCGCGGTGGATCTCGGTGCTCGTCGGCGAGAGGCTCTGTTTTCGGGTGTTAGGGTCAAGGTTGGGGGGGCGGCGCCTCGTTTCAATAGGGTCTCCTCGGCTTCAGTCCAATCTCGGCTGCGACATCGAGAAGCCTGTTGAGTGGTGTAGGCTCGAGGATTTCTTTGGCGGTGGCGTTCTCCGGATCGTCATGGAGTTCATCAGCGGTTCTTCCTTCTTCTGCTCCGGGATGGTGTGGTCTTCTTGACCCGTTCGGCGATTTCCCGTCCGCAACCAACAACGTCAGGCCGGCTTAGCAAGGAGCGGCAGCGGCGGCGCGCCGTCGACACGGTCTGGAGGTTGAAGACGAAGGGCATCTCAAGGATTCGTTATAATTTTCGTTTTTGTTGAAATGTTTTGTACTGTTCTGTTCGGTGTTTCTTTTAGTAAGAGGGTCTTTTCGCAAACATAAAAAACATGTTTGTAATTAAATTACTGTGCTTGGTGTATGTTGTGAGTGACGCACTAATCATAGCTAGCAAATAAAACATTTCCCGCCACCCATTCATAAGCATGATTGTCACGGTTTTGCTACTTTCCCGTCTTTATCCCGGCTTTGCGTAGCTTAGATGCCATTTGCTGGTTCGGTTTAGCTAAGTACCAGTGCGTAATCAACGGGCTGCTAGCGATCGAGCGAGTTGATGGAGAAGTGGTTGGACCGCGATTAACATCCTCTTTGCCACCTTAAATTAAGTTAAGCGCCAGTTGATGGAGAAGTGGTTGGACCGCTGTCGTTTACGCTACACGCCGCGGTGCCCGGCCACAGGAGAAGCTCATGCATGCTTTGGTCGCAATCTAGGGAAAACGGAGCAATCAGGTTTCATTGCGTGCAGCAGTGCAGCGAAGCAGTCAAGCTCGGAATGATCGGTGGAGTGAACGAGCTCAGCAATGGCGGGTGAGGAGCATTGTCTTTGCCGTTAGGATTAGGATCGCCCACAGGAAAGGGTCCTTTTCCCCAGCAGAAAGCCGGGAGCTGTAGCCCCGCTACTGCTTTCGTCGAACTGCCTTTTGTAGTTGCAGTTTTTGTACTCTGCAACCGCTGCATGATCCGCACCGTGTTTCTTCACATGCTTTGGTTGATCTGGCGATTAAGAAACGGGTTTAATTTGGGTCCTGATGGTTGGCTGGGTGCTTGATACATGCGTAGTTTAGTCATTTGGGTAGTATATCGTGTTCAGCCAGCAAGCGTTCTTTATGGGAAAAAAGCAAGTGTTCTTTAGGACTTTAGCTAAACGAATGGCAAGATGATGGCTTAACCAGAACGTACGTAGGTACAGGTTTACAGCAAGATCTACTCTGTAGTGCTGCTAGGTACATTTTGAAGCTATGTCGATGGACTTAATTCGAATGTCAATGATGATAACATGCTTTGCTTGGAAGCATTACCCAATTAGCGATGGGAATTTCAGTTGATTGAGGTGTGGCACTCCTCATCTAGTCGTTTGCTGTAGAGATTCTCACGAAATTACGTGAAGCAATGATGGCCTGTAATTTGTGAGTGGCGACATCTGGATACTCATCCGGCCAACCATAATTGTCCTGTCAACCACTTGAGTACCCAGTTATGTTCAGAATTTCGCTCGGGACAAACTGAAGCAGTGTTTGACTATAGTTTTAGTCCAACTCTGGTACAGGATTACAGGGCAGTATCAGTCTTATCTTCAGTCAGTATAACGCGCCAAACTTTTTGGAGCATCCACCATCTGCAACAGTAGTAGCAGAGCATTCTAACAATGATTATGGCCGGGGTCGTGGTCGTAGTACATCCATCCCCACATGCGCTTCTTTTGACTTTTTTCTTCAGCTGCTGCCCACCAAATCTCGTACTACACAGCTAGCCAGGTAGGCAGCTGTCCACAACAGTCTCCCTGGGATCGCGCTAATCAAGGCCCAACCATGTTCTCAGTCACACGCTACATATCGTCTTCTTTTGCTGCTGCACATTTCGTTTTCGTTCAGCTGTCGCCACATGGTCGTGCACAGTTTCATAATACATACCGCTCAAAAAAAAAAAGGTTCATAATACATAAATATGCGACCTGTAAACTATCTACAAGATGTCTTTGTCAATAAGCAAACGGTGAGGCCCGCACGCTCTCCCTCCTCTTGCTATGTAGAAGAGGCGATTTTCTGGAGACCGCCTGGTCGCCGCACTCTCGCCGTCGCTGGCCGGGATCTCTCTCCCCCGTCCGCTCCGGCGGCGGGTGGGTGGGGGATCCCGGACCTCTTCGTGTGTTATAGAGTAGGGGCGAGCGGGTTCCCGCCGGCGGCGCTGAGGAGGCGGTGGTGCGGTTGGTGGGTGTTTGGTGTCGGCGACCTTCCCCTCCGGCGGTGGAGCCGGTGGTGCTCCGTCGAGTGGTGGCCGACTGCCGTGCTCGTGGATCCTCGGATCTGCTGTGCGGTCTCCCTTCTCCGGCGGCCGTGGTGCGGCGGCGCTGGAGAGGCGTTTCGGGTGGAGCTGGTCAAGATTGGTGGCCTCCGGCTGCGTCGGACGATGACGGCTGCGGCAAGCGGCGTGGAAGGGCCGGGGGGACGTCTGCCCCGCTCGTTCATCGGCACAAGTTCCGCCGTCGCGCGCGGAGGGTCTCGGCGGCGTCTTCAAGGGCATAATTTCGCCCAGGCTCTGGTAAGGTGGTGGGCGCGGTCTTCGTCTTCTTTCGTCGCGGTGGTGCTGCGGATTTGGTCCTAGCTCTGCTTCATCCTCTTCGTATTGTACTCTCTGTTCTTGTTCTATGTACTGTGTACGTATTTGTGGTGAATATACGTGGGTGTTTGGACGTGTCAAAAAAAAAAAAAAACGGTGTACAAAAATCGATAAAGAACAGTATATCGATAAAGTAGTACATCGCTCTGGCAACAATTCAATATCAAGACTCGAGAGCAAGTTGAGATATCGAGAATGGACACAACCAAATTACCAAAAAAAAAACACATGACATCCTAGTGTCACGCTGAATCAATCAGTGCTCGACAAGGTTGCGGAAATGGTTATTCAAAAGCAACATCGAAAGAAAGGAAAAGACGTGCAGCCGTCTTCGTCGCCAGAATCTAGTCCAAAAGATCAGATCCTCGATTTTCACCCTGTGGACCGGGTCTGAGAAACTCCATCCAACACCTTCACCAAGACACCGATGTATAAACACCGCCATTGCCTGCTCCAACCAACAATGGACTAGCAAACTTTTTTTTTAGGTTTAAAGGCAGTCGTTCTGCCATTCGATTAGAAGAGAAGAATAATGTTTTTACACTGTCCCCGAAAGGCAGGGCCCTAAGGCCACAAAAGAGGTCAAAAAAAGTAGCCGCTACCATCTAGGGCACCCGGTCTCCCGGGTCATCTGTGTGGGCGAAAGCCCGCAAAGCGATCTCCTCGCGGATGACACGCACCACATCTCCCAAAGGTAGCGCCACGTTGGTGAAAATTCTTCTGTTCCTCTCCTTCCAAACTCCCTAGATGATGTAGCAAATAATGCCACTCGCACCTTCTTCTCTTTTTTCTCCATTGTCTGGATGTATGGTCCACCACGAGTCGAAAGGATGCACAGTGGTGGCTGTAAGTGGGGGCTGCGCCAAAGCGAGGATCACCGAATCTCGCACCGCCGTCGTGAAGGAGCACTCATGACACAAATGTTGCACTGTCTCGGGATGGATGTGGCAAAGCTTGCATATGGGGGAGTGCGGCCAGCCCCCCTTGCCAAATTGTCGCTCGTCCAATTTTCTCATGCGCACCACCCAAGCGAAAAAACTTGCACTTGGGTTCAGCGTATGCATTCCAAATCTTCTTGGACTCAAAAGGGCGATGGCATCCGTCGAACTGACAGCGGTAAGCGGAGGCGGCCGTGTATACTCCAGAGGTTGTCCAGCGCCACTTGATGGAGTCGGTCTTGACTGAAGTTGGACGTCCAGTAAGATGGTCCAAAGGTCTACAAACTCGGTGAGGTGTTGCTCGGTGCTGATGTTTTGGAGAGCACGCATCCAATTTCCATTGAGAGCTCCTTTTGAACTGATCTGCATATTTCTTGTTGCAATCTTGAAGAGGCCCGGGAAGCGAAGCTTAAGAGCGCCCACATCATGCCAATGATCATGCCAAAATCATGCTTCTTTGCCCCGTCGCCCAAGGTGATGATCGTGGAGGCTCGGAAGAGAGGGCCATGCCGGCCGTGAGCAAGGAAGCCATGCCCCCAATCCATTGGGAAGTGTCCGTCCAAGCGAGCCATGGCCATCTAAGGCGGAGGGGCCCGTCCAAACTTCTCAAGGTCGGTGACGCCAAGACCTCCCAAATTTTTTGGTCTACACACGGTTTGCCAATTCACCAAAGGGTGACTCGTGGTTCCCGGGTCTGTGCTTCCTTTCATCCAAATGAAGTGGCGCCTGATCTTGTCAATCCGTTTTAGCACCATTTTGGCAAGATGAAGATTGTGAGGTAGTAAGTAACCATCGAGGAGAGAACGCACGAGCGAGCACACTCGGCCAGCCCTAGTGAAGTGTTTCCCTCTCCATCCGCCAAGCGTTGCTCCGATTTTGTCAATGAGAGGCTGAAAATTAGTGCCTTGAGTCTCGTGTAGTGCAGCGGTAGTCCAAATTAATGTGCAAGGAAACACTCCCTCTTGTCCGGGAACTCCTCCAAGGCTCTTGTATTTGTTGATCGGTGCACCGGATAGGAAAGATCTCGTCTTCGCAAGATTGTTCGGAGGCACGTGGCGTTGCCAAAAACCTCAAGGATGGTTGAACAGCATGGAGGTCTTGACGAGAGGGCCCAACAAAAACAGCCGCATCATCTGCATAGAGGGACACCTTGCAATTGAACGGCCGCTCACGCAACAGTGTAGATCGCCCGTCTCGCCGCAAGGCGAAGAATGTGATGCGGGGGTCGATGGCAAGGATGAAGAGCATGGGGATAGTGGGTCTCCTGACGTGACCTCGAGCATGGGCAATGGGAGGGACCGGCCTGCCATTCAGAAGAACCCGGGAGGAGGCGGTGGACAGCAAGGGCATATCCAACGAATCCAGCGAGGTCCAACCCGAGGACTCCTAGCAGCTCAATGAGATATGGCCAATGTTTCTCACGGTGTAGCTCCCGCAGCAGATTCTGGACTTGTAGGAAGCTATCATGAATGCATCTTTTTTGATGAAGGCGGATTGAGTCGCGGAGCAAGTCCGGTAGAAGAGAAGAGGAGCAATGCGTGAGGCCATCATCTTGGACATAATTTTTGAGACGCTATGGATGAGACTGATGGGTCGAAAATCATTCACCGCTCCGCGTCAGACTTTTCGGGATGAGGGCAATGTTAGCTGAGTTTAGTAGCCGTGCCCCCCCCCCCCCCCCCCCCCCCCCCCCCCCCCCCCCCCCCCCCCCCCCCCCCCCCCCCCCCCCCCCCCCCCCCCCCCGTCGCCCTGCTCGCCAGCTGTGTCATGGCAGCGAGAAGGTCGCCACTGATCGTATACCAGCAGCGCCGAAAGAAAGAGGCCGATGAAGCCGTCTGGCCCCGACGCCTTTTCATCGGAGGTCGAAAACCGCGGTCTTGAGCTCCTCAAGAGGAAAGGTGCCTCGAGAGCTGAGAGATCGCGTGCTACGTAGCCAAGGAATCCCAACTCAAGGAGGAAGTTCTCGGCACGCGTGCCAAGAACTCATGGAAATGCGAGCGCAGAGCCTCCTGCTTCTCCTCGTGTGTGATTGCCAAGCCACTGTTGGTACGCAGGTTCACATCTAGATTCACCGGAGTTTAAATTTATCATTGTACTCAAATGAGCAAACAAAATGTCCGCCTCCACTTGTCAGCCTCCATTTCATAACTTTTAGATTGACGTTGTTAAACACAAACCACACGTTCCACTCCGCTGACTAAGCAAACTGTGTAAATGATGTATGAGCAACTAATCGAGCAGCTACAATGCATTTGCGTGTTTCTACGTAGGCGCGTCGATCTAATAAGATATTAGTAGTAAAACTGCATTGGCAAATGTGAGTAGTTCAGGTACGAACTCTCGGCTGACTCACAACCGGGAGGCGCTTCTAATAATTCCCCGACATCCACATGGTTCACAGCTAGCCCAAAGACAGCAGCAAAGCGAAAACGTTTATCCGTGTCCCAGATTTCCCAGCTGTGCAGTTAGGCCAGGAAGGTTCTTCGCTTTCGCTTTGGAAATTGAATTGATATATTTCAACCAAAATTGCAAAAAAGCATACAGTCATAGAGCTACAGCTGCATAAAGGGCAGGATGGTGCACACCGTACGCGCAGTCAGGTGATGTAACAGGACGACGACGGCGACGCGATTCATGAGCAGATGAAAGCGGGAGATTCGTTCTTCCGGAGGGAGGGGCTGCCACATGGGCTGTTTGTTTCTTGGTGAAACAATGAGATGGGTGAGACGAAACATCAGACGATGGGCCAGGTAAGGAAGGGCAAGTCAACGTCGGTGCCTATGGGAACTGACCGACGCCTCCGGTTCATGCATTCCTGACACGGTGGTTGCAGCTTCTCCTGTTCTTTTTCTATGGCTGGCCGAGGCCGGGTCGAACGTCGGCGTACGGGCCCGTCAGATTGGATGGTTTGTTCAGAGTTTGACACTGCTGCTGCTGCTTACATTCGAGGCGAGTTACAACACTAGGATCCAAACCAAACAAACTGGAAACAACTTTGCACCCAACCCAATCCAAGCTATTTCCGAGTTACAGGCTCAACCAACAGTTTGAAACCGTTCCGAAACTGAATCCTGCAGCGACGAGGGAAGACAGCTACGAGTGGAGGAGAGGAACTTGTATCCTGCAGTGGAAGGAGGGGAAGGAGGCCGCGCCTCAGTCAGGCGCCGGCACCGACGGGGGTCGACGGCGGCGACTGTCGGCCTAGCCACGTGACCACCCTCGTGGGCGAAGTCAGCCGGCCAGTTGCCCAGTTTTCGTTTTTTTTCCAGTTTCTGTTTCTTTTCCATTTACGTTTTTTTCCCTTTTTCTGTTTTCTTTACGTGTCTTTGTTCTTCTAGTTTTTTTTTTTTTTTTTTGCGAAACACAATACAACGCAGGCGCTCATATACACGCGCACACACTCACCCTATGAAAACACGCACGCACTCTACCCCTATTAGCACCTCCGAGAGACCGAGTCGGCGGGACGAGTCTTCAGATTGACGAAGTCACCACGGACGCCTCGCTGTTTTTTTTTTACTTCTTTTTTTCACTTTTCCTTTTTTCTATTTTTAAATATTAATAGATTTTCTTTCAAATAAGATAATGTTTTTATTTTAAAATAAAAAGATAAACGTTCTTTGTTAAAAATCATTCAAGTAAGTTAAATTTTCTTACTGAAATTAATTTCCGTTCACTGACATTTTCTGTACACTTTTAAAATCGTTCTAAAATAGTTTCTGCTCATTTTTTGAAATGGTTCAAAAATAGTTTATTTTCAAATACCTATTTTTATCTCATTTTTAATAATCGTTCAAAAATAATTTCGTTCACATATTTTTCTGTTCACTTTTTAAAAATCGTTCAAAAATATATTTTATTCATCGACCTTTTCTGTTCAATTTTAAAATCGTTCAAACATAGTTTCCGTTCACGGCCATTTTCTGTTCACTTTTAAAATCATTCAAAAATAGTTTCACTTCACCCCATATTTTCCTTGACACTTTTTAAAACCGTTCAAATGAGTTTAATGTTCTAATTGAAAAGATGTTTACGAACACTACATTTTGAAAGATGATACTACTAATGGGAGTTAGATAATGGTATCATAAAGGATGGTGCTTAACTTTTTCCAATGACTTCAAGTGTTAATGACTTCCATGTAGAATGTATTTTGCGTATTCGTTACTAAGAATTTGGACTTTTTTCACTTATTTGAATTGTTCGTCCGTTCTTTTCTCCTTGATGGCAAAAATTTTGATGTTTCGCTTTATGGTGGCTCGGGACAACACAATCTAGAGCTGACCATGAGAATGATGGTTTTGCTAGGTACACGCCAACTATCGGGATGGTATGCCCTTACACACATTGTTTATTCTCATAGCAAAATTGAAACTGGAACATATCAGTGAGATGAACATAGAGCTATCTGAGAAGGAAACAACCTCCGCCTAATTAATACTTAGTAGCTTAAGTTTCTTTTTCAAAAACGCCAACCAATCTATTCACCAGAAACAACGGTACCAAGAAACCCAAAAGTAATAAAAATTACAAGTATGTCTTCTGACCAACGATGACTAAAAGCAATGAAGCGAGCCGAAGACGGGCCACAGTCTTCACTCCTCTCTCACTGAAGCCGGATAAAGCTTGTCGTAGTAGAGTTGTAGTAGACAGACGTGAAGTCATCGTGATAAGGCCCCGAAAAACCAGCGCACCAAAGCAGTAACCATCGACAATGATGACAACCGTAAATCGGAAAAAGCCATACCTGCAACCACACAAAAATGGAACAGAACCCAGTAGATCCAACGGACACATGCCTCCACGCGCCCTCTGCCGGTGCTAGGCGCATCACCGGAGCGAGTATAGGACGGGGATGACCTTATTCTGACTTCAATATGTAGCCGCCGCCTCACCATCTTGAAAAAGACACTGAAAAAATCTAAACAAAGAATGGCAACCCTCCTGCTGGCGAGTGGGCGTGATCCGCCACGCCTCCAAGCCCTAAGGCCACCGGAGGCGGAGCGGACCGACGGTGTCGCCAGCTAGGGATACGGAACCCTAGATGGGTTTTTATGATCACATCACGATCGCCTCTCTCTCCTGCCTCACGTACCGTTTGGATATCCCTCGATGCGCTTTTGTGTTTCAGTTACTCCGTACCTAAATTTGGTGTTATATGTAGTAGGTTCAAACTCGGAAATCCGTTGTGGCGCCTGAGCACCAACGAGCCCGTTTTTCGAAAAAATTGAAATCATACTTTTAGCGTAAAAAAAATCTGAAATGTTTTACACAAATACATATACACATTACTTACGTATGCATGCAGTTTCCTAAAAATATTCATTATATTGCGAGCTAGGCAAAAAAGAGAAATTTCAGACAGATTCAACAAACTATATTCCATTTTTTATGCCCAGTTTTTTGTTTTTTAAGTTAAACAATGATTTGGCTGGATGATTGACCCTATGGGTCCTTTCATTTATATATTGGACATAGCTTACAATACAAGTTATACATCTAAACCGAATCAATCTAGAGATCCGCAGCTACCATACAGATAAAAACGTACATATGCTATCTATCTAATATTCCCGCTCAATCTTAACCGGCACAAAGGTTGAGATTGTGCTTTAATCTATCTAGCATCTGAACCGTAACTGGTGAGTTGTATCGAGGAAAAAAGACCCCGCGTCGCCCAACCCTAGGCGACACGGGGGGACGCCGCCGCCGCCAATTCCCGTACCTCCTCAACTCTCCTCCGTCCCTCCGCCGCCGTTGGAGGACCTGCGGGCGAAGACCTGGCGGCGACAACGGCGGCGGGGAACCGCTCCCTCGTGCGACGGCGGCGATCCCCTCGGTTGGCGGCGGCGCGTGGACGACGACGGCTCGGCGGCGAGGTGTCGTGGAGTCCCGGCATGAGCGCGGCTCGACGACGACAGAGGGATGCGGCCGTCCCACGGCGGACGTGCCTCTGCTGCTGCGGCCAGGACTTCAAGCCCACTCGCGGCCCATCTGGGTACCTGCAGGCTGCGGTGGTGGCTGTGGTTATAGGCGGTGCCGGGACGCCTGGTGGCGCTGGTTGCTTGGCACCGTGGCGGTGCCGGCAGCCGGTCAGGCGGCGACGGGCTGGTTCCCCACCGTCCAGTCCCGTCGGCTCGGATTGAATAAAGGTGGCGGTCCTGGATCCTTCTCACACCGAGATGAAGAATTACTTGATGCATGTCTTTTTTGATCTGGCCGGAGTGTCGAGTTCCGGAAGGCTCCGCCGGCGAACTTCATTGGGCAATCAAGCCTGAAGATTGACGGATCGGGTGGGATTCGGTCGCGCGCAGCCATGTTTTTTCTGACCTTTTGGTTTCAGAGGAAGCGTTGCGAATCTCTGCAGTCTGTTGACATCATGAACTTGTCTTTTGTTCCATGATGAAGTCAGAATGCGGAGAATGACATGGAAGCCGAGATTTGAGGACTAACAATGGTGTTCGAGTCCTGGTGGGATGAGGGATTGGCTAGGTGATCCGTAACTTGGAGCAGCGGCAACGGCAAGAGGGGGCAACAGCACAGGAGAAGTTCAGAGTCCAAACTTTCAGGGTGAAAACCCAAGATCTGACCTTAATTGGTTGTGCCTGGCAATTGTCTTGTTGAAGGCTTTGTTTTTGCGAGTATGGACTTTCTTCAGGGTGAAAACCTATGATCAATGAACAGGGTGACGACGGTGCTTGAGCACTGTTCCCTTTTTGGAGGCGTCGCTCTTGAAGTAGTTGGACTTCTGGTACTGTTTTGGTGGGGTTAGGTCTACTGTCATAAGGAATAGATCACTGTAGCGGGACTTTTGTTTTTTGTAATTCTTCTTTTTATTCTGTGCTGTGTGCATCCGTGTGGCCGCTAGGGCAACACGTTGTTGCAGAGGCTGGGTGTAATTGGTATCTTCGCGATATTAATATATACTCTTTATCTAAAAAAACTGGTTTTGTAAAACCATCAGCCAGCTGAGCTCCTGATGACACAAACCAGACATCAAGCGCTCCCATCGCACCTTCTCTCTGGAAGTCCACTTCAATATGCTTCATTCGAGCATGAAACACAGGATTAGCTGTCAAATAAGTGGCTCCGAGATTATCACACCATAACACAGGTGCCCGAGGTTGCATCACATGCAGCTCTTTCAACAAGGACTGTATCCAGGTGGCTTCAGCCGCCCCATTCGCCAAGGCTTTATATCTGTGCCTCTGTGCTCGACCGTGACATTGTAGGCTGTTTTCTTGAACTCCAGGAGATTAAATTCGACCAAAGAATATCAGAAACCCTCCTGTTGATCTTCGATCATCCATGCAGCCCGCCCAGTCTGCATATGTGAAAACACTACACTAGTACAGAACGACATATCAGAAACGGGCCAAAAACCCCTTCGGCAACGGAGAAAGGGTCCGTGTCCCGACCCTGTCACTGATGTGAAGGCTCTCATCGGCAACGGACACGAAAAACCGTCACCGATGAGGCTTGATTTTGGCTACGGTTGCCATCCAGTCTCCGTTGCCGATGTATCTGGACATCAGAAACGGAGATTCTGTTTTGCTCGTTTGCATTGAGGTTTTTTCATAAGCCTACAGCAGCAATACAGTTGCCAATTGACATTCAAAATATCACAGCAGAAGCACAAAGTTGCTAGCAAAACCGTTCATAACTTATATAACAATTGTCACCATTACATAGCATCAAAAGATGAGTTACACATGCTTCGCTAATCCTATCATTCTCATGCCTCCCTAAACTGCAGCTAAGGCTTGCTCCCTAAACACACATCCACAAAATAGCCGGAGAAACTGAAAAAACAGAAACTACACCAAGCCAAATTGCCAAATTCTTCGTACTGAGGCTTGCTCCATCTTGGACGGTGTCGCCGAAATATAATCCCACTTTATAAGTAGCACATTTAAAGTTTGTTCGGATCAGCTTTGTGCTTCTGGATAAAAATACATGGATTGATAGTTAGAGAAGAGCCAAAATATGATGCTACATGACATAGATATAATTTAATGTGAAAACAGTTCACACCTTTAAGCGCCTATATCCGTGTGCTTGCAGTCCGATCCAACGATTTGGAGGCATAACTTGAAGGTGATGTTTCCTTCAAGAGCCTCACCATTTTTTATACAGTGTCGCCGAAATACTATTACTTCATACACTAGCTACACAAAACAATAACGAGGATTAGCACATTGACAAAAAGTTGTGACTGGATCTATTCATCATCGGTAGTACTATAAAGAGTTGAAATTAATTCACCCTACTAGACTTTAAAATAGTGCAAGATACTAGACAAGTTTTCTATATACTAGACAAGTTTTCTATGCTAGACTAGAAAACTAGACAGAAACAATAAAGTGCAAGATACTAGACGAGTTTTCTATATACTAGACAAGTTCTATATACTAGACAAGTTCTATATAAAACCAATTGATGAACTAGTTCATGAGCTGAGCGATTTAGACCTCACATTTTCTTCTCCGTGGACGGCGCCTCGAGATCGGCCACCTCCTCCTCCGTGGACGGCGCCTCCAGATCGGCCACCTCCTCCACCGTGGACGGCGCCTCCAGATCGGCACCTCCTCCACCGTGGACGCCACCTCCTCCACCGGGGACGTCGCCTCCAGATCGGCCACCTCCTCCTCCGTCGACGGCGCCTCCAGATCGGCCACCTCCTCCACCGTGGACGGCGCCTCCAGATCGGCCACCTCCTCCACCGTGGACGCCACCTCCTCCAC
The DNA here is from genome assembly GCA_947311845.1 of Poa pratensis. Taxonomy (NCBI): domain Eukaryota; kingdom Viridiplantae; phylum Streptophyta; class Magnoliopsida; order Poales; family Poaceae; genus Poa; species Poa pratensis. The sequence goes on along the minus strand of CAMZMU010000047.1, from coordinate 9,581,108 downwards.
CGGGGACGTCGCCTCCAGATCGGCCACCTCCTCACCGGGGACGTCGCCTCCAGATCGGCCACATCCTCCTCCGTCGACGGCGGCCTCCGTTGACGGCGGATCCGCCACAACTGCTGCATCACCACCCGATGAATGATCTGATCCAGCTCCGCGTGGCCCAGAGGACGCGGGGCATCACCGGAGGTGATGAGCCTGACGCGCTCCCGCACCTGCCGCATCACAGCCGCCTCCAGATCTGCCCTATCACGAACAGATGCAGCTAGATCGGTGCGGCCGCTAGAGCCGCGGCTGCGATGGCGAGATCTAGAAGCGCCGGCAGAGGAAGCCATGAGAGAGTGAGGAGAGTAAAAAGCTACAATGTGCGGCGGCTAGGGTTGAAAGATGGACAGTGAGGGATTGAGAATGAGACTGATGGGGCTTTGCTTCGCCAGTACATTTATAGGCACCCAATTGGCAACGGACATTTTATATAACCGTTTCCATTGGATACAAGTTCACAACTACTATGTGCTACTGATTTCCGTAGCTGCATACGAACATAATACATTCTAGTGATTTTCAAAGTGCATACGAACCTAATACATTGTACTGATTTGCATAGCTGCATACGAACCTAATACATTCTACTGATTTTCATTGCTGCATACAAGTTCACACCTAACAGCAGCACACAAACACACAAAATCATTCTAGCAATGCTCACAAGAACATTTAACTGAGCTATTTCTGTTCCTTTATGCCGCTCCTTGCGCACAGCAACAACATGATCAGATTTAGTCGAAGTGTTTGTTGGGCTCCATGCCAAACCAGCTAGAGCTGCTGCAGTGTGCGGCTTCATCTCCATGTTCGCCTTCTTGACTATCAAGGCTACATTTTTCAGCTCTGCAGCTTCCACTTCGACGCCATTAGCAAGCAGCATCTCAACATAATCTTCAATCCAAAAAAAATAATCACAGCTCCCAGAATACTCTTCGCCCCTCCCCTGCCAAATGGTAAATCGAATCCAGAGGCAAATCAGCATCACACATAGAATAGAATCAATCAAAACTGGTCGAAGCGTCGAACTAACCCTGTGATTTGGACACTTGAAGTAGATCCGGCCTGGGTTCAGATCCGAACGCGACACTCGACGAATCGCGTTCCGACAGCGGCAGCAAACGCACTTCACAAGCGGCAGATCTGACCCGGCCCCGGCGGCGCAGGAGGAGGACGCATTCGATCTCCCCGATGAGCTCATGCTCTTGGCCATGGAGGACACGAGTGCGGAGTAAAAACAAGCTGGAGCGGAGGAACAAGGGCGAATCGACAGTCTTTTATAATATCCAAGATAGTGCTAAAAAAGGAATTTTATATAAGCAACCTCGCCAACGGTTGTATACAAATGTCCGATGCCATTGAAGAACATATCGCAAACGGAGTCGAAAGAAACTCCGTTACCAACATATCGGCAACGGTTAATAATTCGCGACCGTTGCCTATGAAGACGGGACGCGGGCCAGCTTGCCTGGCGGGGCGGGTTTTCTCACGCGGAAAGCGCGATTCTCCGTCGCCTAACTCGTGCCGTTTCCATAGAGGTGTATCGGATGTGTCGTTCTGTACTAGTGCTAAGAATAACTGAATTTGATTGCTGATCTTGATACCGGTGTTTGATGTTCCTTTAATATAACGCAATATCCTTTTTACAGCTTCCAATGAACATCAGTTGGTGCAGCAAGAAATCGACACACTTTATTACTAAATAAGAAATATCTGGAGGCCACCAACCATACTACTTTACTTAAAGGCATCTTACGTATTCAACGGAGTACCACTCTCATGACTCGACGTATCCACAACAGACATAGGGTTGAACACTCTTACAATTCTCCATAAGACCACGGTGCAACAAATCCATGGCATATTTGTGCTGATTCAAAGAAATTCCCCATGAATTGTAAGCAACTTCAATCCCCAAGAAATAGTTGAGACGACCAAGATCCTTAAGAGGAAAAATAGCAGAGAGCTGCCACACCAAAGCATCAATAGCCTGAGACGATGATCCAGCGATAACTATGTCGTCAACATACAGTGATACACAAGCATGTGAATCTGAACATCACCTTGGTGCAGAATGAATAAGGAGGTACCATGCCAAGCCGATGCAACCTGTCACTCAAACGGGGGTACCATGCTCGCGGTGATTGTTTCAGTCCATACAAAGCTTTCTGCAGCTTGCACACATAAAACGGATGACGCGGGTCCTCAATCCTGGCGGCTGCTGCATGTAGACGTCCTCATCAAGAAACCCATGCAAAAATGCATTGTTGACATCAATCTGACGGAGATGCCAACCACGGGAAACAGCGAGAGACAACACCAAACGAACTGTAGCAGGTTTGACGACGGGACTGAAAGTGTCCTCATAATCCACACCAAACTGCTGGGTAAAACCACGAGCCACCAATCTTGCTTTATATTTATCAATGCAGACATCCGGATTGTACTTCAGCTTAAACACCCATTTGCTGCCGACCACATTTGTACGAGAGGGACGAGGGACAAGAGTCCATGTCTTGTTCTGCCGAAGAGCTGCGTATTCCGTCTCCATAGCTGTGCGACACAATGGTTCCGACAGAGCCTGACGATGAGATGACGGCTCGGGGATGAATGCAAGCCGATACGGATTGTACGGAACAGTGCCGTCCTTAAACTGCTTTGGACGGGAGTGAACAGTCTGAGCACGAGTGCGCGCGACGGGCGCTTGAGGGCGTGTAAGGGCGCTGGAGGAGCCGAAGTGGTGACTGGCGGCACGGGGATGTTTTATTTGCTACATGCAATTATCATGGAAACAAAACTCTGTCGAGTAACTGTACATGACTGATTAAAACTTAGATTAAACAAATGGGAGATTGTTCCAAGAATTGAGAATGTTATTCTCTGTTACTTTTGCTCTGAATTTCCATTGTGACCTTCTGTTTGGCGCGCGTTGGGTAGTTTTATTAGGGATCTCCATGATGAAAAGAGAGTCCAAAATGCTACTGCAGAGATCAATCCATACATAACTAGTGATAAAGAAAAGGTTGTATGTCGCTTAGTTTATTGGCGACATTATACATATATACTCATGAAAAGATATGATGGCCAATCTCTAGCTACCAGTTGGACTATCGTGTTTAACTTGTATGAGTTGATCTAGAGAAATTTGTTGTATCCCAAGTGTAAGATTTCCATGATGTTGTACTCAAGTGTTCATCCAATTTTGTTCGAGGAAAATGCGTGGAGTGTTCATGTTTGAGAACTACGGTGTGCATCAAGTATACATGTGGAGAAATATGTATGGATTATCCTATTTTTAAAGAGTTGTACGGAAGGATGTTCATGAGAAAATACACGGATTTATCCTATTTTTGAAGAAAAATATGGACAAAAATACATGTGTTATGCTCACTGTTTAAAACGAGGTAAAATACATGAATCTTGAAGAAAAAAAAGCATGGTACAGATACATGCATTACGAAATGCATGATAAAGGGAGGTAGCACGGTGGTCAAGTGCTGATAAACTCGATGGCGGGGTTGAGACGAACCATAGGCTATATATATCTGATCGTACTGAAGATGACACTATATAACTAAGCTTGTGGAGTTCCTAGAGAAAGAGAAGGTGCGGTAGAATGCCGAAAAAATCTCAGTATAGGATTTGATGTTTAGTATAGTGGAGGAATAACAAAAGAAAGTCGGACTCGCTATTCTCACTAGAATATCGAGTTGTAACTTGTAACCAGTAGTCCAGTACCTGAAGCGCACGAATTAGAACCTCCATTTGTACCCAAGCCAGTACTTCCGAAAGGCCAAATGGCTCGCTCCGGCAACCAACGCAACCATGTTTCTCCACATCTTCCTGCTCTCCACTGTATGGAGACCGCTGATGGCATGCTCCACGTCTTCCGCGACGCCGACTTCCCATGGCTTACACTTATTCAAAGCTCTGCGACGGCGTCGTAGGAATTCCAATTATGCTCAGATCTATGTCCAATTCAACTGGGCCGCTCGACGGGGTGCTGGCGGCGCTCAGCACCGGCTTCGATCTCGGGTGGAGGCACCGAGGCAGGCGGTGCGTGGGAAATGCGGGGTGTGCGAGAAGGTCGGCGGTTCATGCGGCGAGCGTCGGGACACACACGGGAGATGGACCTTCACTTGTTTCACTCCAAGGACTTCGTCGTCATCATCAGGTGCGCGTAATATTTGGCTGCTTTTGGAAAAAGAAACCCGACGGCCACGAGAGGAAGAAGATGAGGGTATCACCGTCGAATTCTCATCTAATGGCTAACAAAACGTGAATGTTTTTTTTTTTGAGGGGCGTGAATGTTTTTTGTTGTTCACCTATGGAGCAAGCGAAGAGCCCTCTGGACCCTCGGTATCGCACTACCCAGGGCCGTGCTGCTCCTCTGCTTAGTGTGAATCAAGCACCGACCCGTTGTGGGCTAGGCCCATTAATCCTTCGTTTTTATCATTTTAAAATATCATCAGTAGACGTTGCCACGTTGGACCCATTTTAGAGATAGAAAAATAGGTCTTCCTAGTAATATTCTTCCGAACGAATAATTATGAACTACTAGCAAAAGGGGCCGTGCGTTGCAACGGGGAAATGTATATTTTGTGGTTTGATATTTTCAAAAGCAAAATAACCCTGCGTTGCTATATGTGTGTACAATAAATCAGTAAAAACATATGCAAGTGAAGAAAATGTGAACAGGCCAAACTATTTTAGTGAAGATTAGAGAACTGAATTAACACAGTACAATGGTTACACGCTAAGATTTATGTATTCTAATCTTTGTAAACAGCAGTACAAAATTCCAATATAAATGGTTAACTTGAGACTATGGAAGAAAAACATAGCGTAATGAAGTCTGAAGTCACTGTGTACCAAGACTGTAAAAGAAAGTAATCATTTCCGCCGCTGACAATGTCTTACTGCACATAACATCAATCGCACATCACCACACTACTCATAGTGCATTTGTAGGATACATAAATCTTAGCGTTCAACAAATCATGTAGGATTACTGTTAGTGTGTATTAGAAGTACAGAGCAACAAAGCAAGTGAATCTGGAAACAACATTGGCATAAGTACTACTTAAACCATTCGTTTCAAATATGACAGATGAGATGGTCAGAAGGCAAGACACACCATCGCCGTGAACTCGCTTTTTAACCAAGCTCAAATCGCCGCGAACCCAACTTTTTTACAGGAGTTCAGATATACATGTACTTTGTTGGGTTTAGCCCACGGGATCGATCACATCAAACTAGACGAAACGACACACTCGAAAAACTTGTGGCCAGAAGTGCGTATCGCACCCTCTAATCTTTCTGTTTATTTCTTTTCTCAATGTCTCGGTACAATCTCAACTCACGCACACACCATGTATATATAGGAGCTAACTAGCACAACCGACCTTAGACTTCTAAACCTATATGGATTCGACGATCTAGACCTGAAACTAACCAGTACTAACGTACCTAGCTAATTCCAATAGGACTCGGATACTAACTCTAGTACTCACACGTGACCACTCATGGCATGCAAGCCAAACGCAAACGCACTAGGAAACTAAACACTTTCCAAAACACTAACACAACACTAACTAGGTAAGATTATGCTAACAATCTCCCCTAATCTTGAACTTGTCACTCCTCGTGCTCCTCTGATCTTGACTCGACACAGCTCCACGTCACATCTTGACCGTCATGTCCGTACATTAAGTATGATCACGCAGGAAACATGCAGTGCACCTTTGCTCTGCTATGCTTTGCCACCGCCATTGATCGGCCTCCCGTACTCGGTTCGCACATCAGTGCCACCGCTATTGCGGTCCTCACACTCGGTTCGCACCATACTCCTCTTGTACTTGCAGCCAGTAGCTTCTCCTTCTACTGTCCGCACACCTCCTCGCTTTACGGTATCATACTACTACCGTTCGCCTTCGGAACACCGAACCCACGCTGGCCGCAACCAGGACGCTCCACGAGGACATGGACACAACACACGGAACACCGTGCACACCTCAACTGTGACGCGCTTCAACTGCAACGGATCCTCACATAGACGAGTACTTGGAAACGACGACGACTCACATAGACGACGCTGACTCAACTTGCCAACTCGCACGCCCATGACTTTCGGACTCTTCTAACTCCCCCGAAGATGAACTTGATGAGACTATCGGCGCCGCACCTCGACACCACCGCTCCATCAACGATCATCCACCTCCACTAGCTTGCCGACGACAGCTCTCTGCCGCCGCCTCCGTGTCGCTCCACCGAACGACGATCGCCCACCCCGGGGCGCTAGTACGGGTCGCCTCCCGGGGCAAGCGTGGCTTCAAAACTTCGACCTTGCTCTGATACCAATTGTTGGGTTTAGCCCATGGGATCGATCACATCAAACTAGACGAAACAACACACTCGAAAAACTTGTGGCCAGGGGTGCGTATCGCACCCTCTAATCTTTCTGTTTATTTCTTTTCTCAATGTCTCGGTACAATCTCAACTCACGCACACACCCATGTATATATAGGAGCTAACTAGCACAACCGACCTTAGACTTCTAAACCTATACGGATTCGACGATCTAGACCTGAAACTAACCAGTACTAACGTACCTAGCTAATTCCAATAGGACTCGGATACTAACTCTAGTACTCACACGTGACCACTCATGGCATGCAAGCCAAACGCAAACGCACTAGGAAACTAAACACTTTCCAAAACACTAACACAACACTAACTAGGTAAGATTATGCTAACATACTTTTGCAGAGTACCAAGTCTACTTCCTCTAAAAAAATGTAATTGTTCATTTTTTTCCTCTACCATCGCCCATCGGACTATCAGAGACTGAAGCTCATTTAGAACTCCACTCGGACAATTTTATTGACATCGAAGAGAATCAAATCATGGCATCGAAGACTTTAATTAGCATGCATAGAGCGTTATAGTATATCTAAATCTGTTCAGGTTTTTCCCATGCGCGCTGGTTTGGAGCAAAGCAAACAGGCAGCCGCGTCTGGGGAATAAGAAGCAAAGAATTAAATTGATGAGGATCGTCGAGACATGACCTTCGGCGGGGGTGCACGATGGCATGCCGGACATGAGAAGAGCTGACTTCGCCGGTCGCTCTTCCAATGCCACCTCCAACATACAGCACAGAAAGTAGAGTACCGTCTGGTGGCGTGAAGAAAATGCAGGGCCACCCCAGTTTGTCCTATGGCAAACTATTTTGTAGGTCTGAGAAGGTGTTGATCATCGATGGAGCCCCGTCGAGTTCGGGTAAAGAGGTGATCTGTCTCGATTCACTTTGGTGGCTGCTACGGTGGTGCCGAAGGAGAGGAATATGCGTTGGTTTGTCACTAGATTTATCCTATCTTTACAGATCTGTAAGATCGGTGTGTACGTGATTTGTATCTTATTCTTTATTTACTAATGAGAAACGCATTACCTTGTAAAAAAATACCAATAGTCTTGTTTTAAATAGACGTGTTTTTTATACGCATTAACTAAAGTTTAATACAATAATAAAGCACCGCATGCATCACTAGATGCAGAAGGCATGGGATTCCCCATTTTGAAAAAAAATATTGATACGCATGAGCTATCTATTCTTTTCATGTATGCACATAAGAAGTCCCGTTAAAACCCCTCAAAAAAAGTTCCTAGTAAATAGCACCATGTTTTTTTCCTGAACGGATTCGGCTTTTTTTAATTCCTAACTTATACGTAGTTAGCGAGGATAAGTAGACAGACTGCTATCTATCTATTTTAGACTTAAAAAAAAGAAAGGTTGACCTGATGTGGAAATAACACAGCAGAAAGCAGGTGTGTTTGTGGAATATGCTGTTAAGAATATCCCTTTGTTAGCGTTCAGATTTTTGACAGCAGAGAAGAAGTAGGTCAGAAAAGTTGAACCAAACACACCATAAGGTCCCGCCAAAATATGGACAGATTACTGACATTCCAAGCAGACCCTTATGGTAATTTAAAGTGGTCCCCAAGTACACATGCGCCTGATGAAATAAAAAGGGTATTCTATATGTCGAACTAATCTGATATTTTTTAAACACATTTACTTATGTATGCCACAAGTCAACATATATAAATTCAGGAAAAAATGCACCTTTTGAGGCCTTTATCAATTTGTTGCTATATAAAACTCTTTTTTACAACACTATTTATTTACTGCCAAAGACACACCATATGTGTTTTTATTCACCAAACAACATAAACATCTAAAACAGCATAAATATGTACACCATATTATTATTTTCAAAAAAATTAATTTAAATTTTTTTTTGGTTAATTTTCAATTTATCCAGGAGCATATGCTTATGCGAGCCAAAATGCCATGTCCGCTACACTCAGTCGTATGTTTGTCCTTTTTCTCTAATCCTACAACACCTGAGTTGATTCAAACTTTGTCGCATCATTTGATCGATGCATATCTCATTTTCCTGTGTCACTACGTCAAACCAGTTTCAGTCTCCCACTACACATGGTCAGTCATCGATGATTTCTGTCGGTCGTCCTTAGAGAACGCCTCTTTGTTACAAGATTGGTGGATGAGTATTGCTTCAAGCACGCTTAGTGGGAGGAAGGTAATTGCCTTTATGATTAATTCTCTCATCGTGAGAGCTTTGGAACATTTTTGTAGGATTTAAGGCACTCGTTCTACTATCCGATTAGATAAAAAAAGAGGTTTAATTATGTACAGAGTCGAGTTACAGGCAACAGTTACTGGTAGAGTACATCATCTAAACAAAAACAGAAACCTCCCAGATCCAGAGTGTGGGCATAAGCCCGCTGCGCAATCTTCTCCCACACAAGATGCGCCACCGCCTCCGATAAAAGGCCGACGTTACGGAAGGCCCTTCGGTTTCTCTCCTTCAAACGCCCCACATGGTGTAGATGAATGTGCCGCTCGCCTCGCGCCGTCTCACCTTTGGGATGGCAGCGGTCATCTGATCCCACCAGTCATTGATGCTCTTTCCCAAGGGTGGGTGTGAGGCACCGATGGAGCCGAGCCACTCGAAGATCTTGTCGTGGAAGAAGGTTGAGAACATGCACACGAAGAAGAGGTGCTGGATACAGCACACCTTGCATATTGGGTCTGCGGCCATCCCTGGATAGCGAGGTAGTCGGCCTTCAGGATCCTGTCGTGCAGGACAAGCCAAGTGAAAAAACGGCACTTTGGCTCCGCACTAGCCTTCCAAACCTTGGATCTCATTTCATTATTTCAGGGATATTTAATTTGTAGGATTTGTAAAATATTGAAACGAAAAAACAGTATAGGGATGTTATGTGCTTCTCAAACCTATAAATCTGGAATAACCACAAGAACGACAGAGCAGTGTGTGACAAGCCATAAAGATAAAGAGCAGTTGTAGCAAGGGATTTGAGCAGCAAAAATTATTTCTCCAAATCAAAGTGGAAAATATCTGGAAACTTTTCTAAGGTGTACAAGCTGACTGATAAGCAACTTCATGCACCAGCGTAATTTCTGAAATTCGCTGACCATTCACGCAGCGTACTTACAAATTCACATTCAGATTTGACATACAACTCAAGAAAACAGAGCCAACCCCACACGGTTAACTCAATATGTGAATTTGGTAATGTTCGTGGTGTCATTTCACCTTTTGTTTCCTGGTCTGTAAGTCGAATTTAGATTTGGAATTTCGAGAGATGGAAGTTGTGTATTGTGTTTGCGACCTGATTTGGAATTCACTGTACAGCATGCGGATTCAAAGCTGCTGAACCTCTTCCACCAAGCCCTCCAGATCCTCGCGCGAGCTCCCATCTTCCTTCGTCGCGCCGGCCGCTTCCGCCGCGAGCTCTTTGGCGCGAGCCCGCAAGACGCTCCCTCCCTCGCCGACCGCGTCGGCAAGCACCGTCGCGAGCTCGCCTGCGTCAGGTGGCACACCGAGCCCACCCGCGCACGCGCGCACCGCGACGAGCGCTTCGTCAACGAGCAGCCGCGCGTTGACGAACTGGTCGGCCGTCATAGGCCACGTCAGCATGGGCACCCCGGCGGCCACCGCCTCCAGAACGGAGTTCCAGCCGCAGTGCGTCATGAACCACCCCACCGCCGCATGCCGCAGGATCGCCACCTGCGGCGCCCACCCGCGCACCACGAGCCCGCGCCTCGCCGCCGCCGCCCGCGCCTCGAACCCTTCCGGGAGCGCCACGCCGCCTCCACGACCCACAAGAACGGGACGGCGCTACGCTCCAGCGCATCGGCCAGCGCCGCCGCGACGGGCGGGGTCAGCACCGCCTGGCTCCCGAAGCACACTTACACGACTGAGCCTTCCGGGAAGCCGTCCAGCCACGCGCCGAGGTCTCCTGCTGCGACGCCGAGATCGCCGGATTTGTCCGTATCCGGCGCTAGCGGACCTACGGCCCACACGCGCTTGAACCCCAGGTCCTCCAGCGGCGCGACCAGGTACCTTCCCTCCAGAGCACGAAGAGTGTTCGACACAAATCCCCAACTCTCCATGTTCCAGAGGAAGTTCTGCCTCACCGCCCTGCCGACCTCCTCCTCCATGCGGCCTTCTATATAGGCCTTGTACAGCCCGGAAAGCTCCCTCCACTGATACGCCGGCTCGCCGGGAATCGCTGGGAAAGTACAGACGTACCCGTCATCGGCGTCCGGCGGCCGCTTGAGCAACCGGCGGAAGAGAGAGTGCGGGACGGCGGTGCCGAGAAGACCCGAGGGTGATGAGATACGAGTTCGCCGGATTTGCTTGGTTGGTACTCGAATAAATCACATCATCTTTGGCCCAGACGCTAACAAAACCGGTCGTGGCCGCTCCACGTCCCCAGCTACGTGCTCTCCACTCGCCCTCGCCGTGGACTCCGTTGAACTGAGCCGAATAACCGTACCAGTTTACCCACCGAAGCAGAGCGGCATGGATCTGACAAGCCGTACGTTCGCTCAACTCCCATCGACGCTCCTGCCGGTCCCCGGTGGTCTCAGAGTGATCCATGGACACATCATGCAAATGTCGACTCACGGGTTCATGCGAAAACTCCGCATCTTATACGTAATAGAAAAAAGCTCGTCCACACAAATACAAGTACAAACAAGATCGAAAACAACACAAACCGGAATTTTATTGCAAAAAAGACAAACAATGCTGGCAACACATACAAAAATCTGAAATGAAGGGAAAAGGCCCGTCCAGACAAAAGGCAAAAGTTTTTCACTTTCACTGTTTCACACGACCTCGCTGACCTAACCCTCAGAAAAAAAAAACGACCTCGCTCACCTTGTTGCAGACAACACGGACGAGGCAAAATGCAGCCAGTCCTGTGAATCTGAACGCCCTAGGTTGCCTCACGGCCCACTATATGCGTTCAGCTATTTTTTTGGGGCTTTTGTCCCGCGGACGTTACAAGCGACTGCCGCACGCACCTAGCTCACAGCTAGCTAGCTTCTCGAAACTCTCTCAAAAAAAAAACTAGTAGCAAGCTTCTCGTTCTCCCCCAAAAAAAAAAAAAACTAACTAGCATTTCTCTTTTGCTGTATGCATGTCCAAAGGTTGGTAGTAGTTAAGCATGTTTTTTCTTCACACAGACACACTAGATAGTTTCTCTCTGTTGTGTGCATCCGCTTCCATCTTCTCTGCGTGTCGAACTTGCTTTTTTTTGCTGCGTCGAGGTCGCAAGCCAACGCCATCTTCGTTTGTTGATTGCATGTGTCCGCCGGAAGCTAGACCGAGCGCCGTTGATATTGATGATGATACGAGTTAGTTTGTCTTGTTATTTTTTCAATGTTGCGTCCTTTCAAATTGGTAACAAAGTCACAAGAGTTTCATTATGAAAACCGATGCGAGCTCAAGATTTCCAAATTTTTACTACTCCCTCCGTTCAATAATATAAGACCCATAATTTCAATTTTCTTGATTCAAATGTATCTAGAATTGTTTTGTATATAGATTCACTCATGTATGTAGTCAAAACTGAATTGGGTCCAGTGTGACTTATATTAGTAAACGGAGGGAGCACAAGTTTGTGTTTCTCTTTTGTTGCGAAATTACATGCCAGATGTTGTAATGTATAATGGGCGTTTGATTCAAGTTTATGTGTTTTCTTTCAATGATATTGTACGTGTCTTTCAAAATGTTACAAATACATTTTTTGTCATAGTTTTTGTTTTTTGTTGAAAAAGGTGATGATTTTTTTTACAAATGAATATGTAGAAAAAAGTTGTTGCCGACCACTTTTTAATTGTTGGAAATCCATGTTATTTTGCTGTAATAGTTTGTGATTTTTGTTGAAATTGTATGTGATTTTTGTTGCAAAGAAATCTGAAGAAAAAATTGTTGTTAAACCACGTTTTTTCAAAACATTATCGTTTTCGAAATGTTGTGAAAATTTGTTGCAATAGTATAGTCTTGTTGTCTACGAGACGAGAAATTGTGTTCCAATACTCGTAAATTTGTTGCAATACTCAGGATAACTAACCACGGTGGTATTTTGATGTAATTATTGCGAAGGTCAGGGGCAACATGATATACCCCAACGCTTAAGTGGGTCTATTGTGTAGTGTGGGTTGATTTAAAAAAAGCAGGGGGCTAAATGCAAAAGAGTGATGCAGTGATTCTAGGACGTAGGATAATGATCTGATGGTGTAGGAGAGAGACGCGGGGTGGCCTATTAGCAAATCCGCTAGTATTATGGATCAGAGGGAGTTATAATACTATTTACCCTGAAATTAGATGCTGAAAGGATTCTTCGTATTCCGCTAAGTGAACACTTGTCTGAAAACTTCGTGGTGTGGCATGAAAGCAAGTCACATACATTTTCGGTAAGATCATCATATTATATTCAATGGGAACATCAATTCAGCGCTAAAATATCACGAGCTGCTAGCCAAGGTTATTCGTCGGCTAAGTCAGTGTGGGACGTCTTATGTAAGCTACAGTTACCGGGTAAAATTAAAATCTTTCTTTGGAAAGCTTTACATGAACTATTCCGGGAAAGGAAATCATTGCTTCTAGACATATTAAAGTTTATGCGCAATGCCCAATTTGCCTCCATGGTGCGGAGGATATCAAGCATATGTTGTTCACTTGCGATCATGCGCGAGAAGTATGGAAAGAGCTCGGCTTATCAAAGATTATTGTGGATGCCCTGGCTGTTGATGAGTCGAAATTAGTGATGCTGGAATATATCCTATGTAATGGCCGGGGACGATAAGTCTCCTGTGTTGGATCATCTTGGTCTGAAAGAAAGTACAGTCCTGGGATGTGGGAACATATAGTGGCAGCAAAGGGAGAAGCTAAAGGGTGTTGAAGTTGCTCGTCTGAGAGCTCTGTGTTTGCCATCAATGTGCCTCGACAGCTGATTTTGTGAATGTTAAACATGGACCGATTGAGGAAGAAGTGTTTTGGGTGAAGCCACCACACGGTCTATACAAACTTAACATCGACGGATCTTTTCATCAGAACTATTATGGAGTTGTGGATGCCGTTTTACAAGATTAACGATGTGAAGCTAGGTCATGTATGTATTGTACGATCGAGAATCCTACGGTTGGACACTCTAGAGAAAATTAATTCAGAGACATATGCAGACTTAAGTCATATATATATTAAAGAGAATTTGTGCATGGTCAGTAGAAATCTTGTGCAATTTCATCAACTTGTTGGATCCAACCACGCAGATGAACAATACATGGAGTAGCTGACAGTGTCAGAGGAACTACCGGGAGCGTCGGACGGCTGGCTAAACCGGAGTGTCGTGAGCAAGGGGCGTAGGAGGAGCACAACAGGTACATGGGGCATCGAGCGTCGGGCGTAGGAGGAGTGCGTAGAGTTGTCGGAGACGGCGCCGTTAGGCTTCGTATGGTACACATGTTGGGCCGGGATTTGTAGGGAAAATCCACCAGGGGCTCAAAACACCCAAAATTCCCACATGGCCTGTTTGGTGCACAGGGATGTGGATGGGCCAAACCGTTCAAACCTCCCCAAACCCTCCCGATCCGAGCGTGTTACACGCCTCCAGTGATGGGTCGCGGATTGACTGCGAATGAAGCGAGGAGGGGAAAATAGGGGATGGGTTGAAGGCAATTGGTTCACCCGATCCCCAAAATTCTCCAATCTGTTTGGGGCTGGAAAACCCTCCATACCAAACAAGGCCTTAGAGAGTTGAACAAATGAGGATATTGGAGACTTTTTCTGTTTTTAGAAGATTTTTTCAGGTAATGGTCAACTTACATCCTAACGTGCTCCTGGTCCTCATCTCCCTCATGATGCAAAATGAAAAACAATAGACGGAGCTGTCCAGAAGACCCTATGTTTCCACCTTCCACCATTGGATGAATTTATACTACTCCTATCCTGGTAGTAGTAAAAGGTACCAACAATGATGCCTTTTGGAATAGCATGTCATGACTATCTTATCTATAAGACTAGTCATAGTGGGAGTAACATATATGCCAAATAGGTAAAAAAAATGATATGACATGGCATTAATGAAGAGAGAGCCAAATGGAGTAAAATAGGTAGTTACCGTAACATAACGTTTTCCCAATGTAAAATGAGTCTACAAAGTAATAAACGATTGGTTCTATATTACCACACATATAACACTCCCCCTATAAAGGTAGTAACATACTTTATGTTACTCCCCACTATGAGTAGTCTAAACGTGCATTTAATATTTATGTATGCGACATATATATAAGAAAGAAAAAACATAAGGGTCCATAAAAACGCACATCATTTAACTACTATAGATTAAATTCCCTGCACATGTTGTCGAAGTAAAAATGGAGGTCCCCAAAATCTAATGGTCGGTGCACAAACAAAAACTATATGTGTGGAAGTTTGGTAGAGGTGGATAGGTAGGTGAATGAGTCTAAATGCATGGTCATGTTTTATTATAGGTGGAAGAGTCATGCAATCGTGAAGTACTTGGTGCTCATGGCATTTCTCGCTTTACATAGGTGACACCAATCTGTATAAATATTTGCATTGAGTAATTGAGCAAAGACACTGAGGAGCAAATAGAATATATGTATAGCCCCTAATGTGACCAAGAAGAAGTGTCTCTCGATTAGCAAAGATAATAGTCTTTCTTCCCTGAATTGTGTGTGGATTTGTTGAGTTTGTATCATCGTTTTGCTCTTGAGACAAATAAGGTGGCAGAGTTAGATAGATTAGGAGATGTGACATTGGAGGGAAACAAACATGAGATCTCGCATTTGATCAACCTTGTGTGAACTCATCGCTTCTTATATATGGATGACCGATTGGCCGCACCGGACGGACATGGCGTGGAGATCGTGGTGTTCTCGGTCTCGGCAAACGATCCGGCAAAGAAGAAGAAGGCGAGGGGAGAAGGCGGAGAAGAACGGCAGCGGCCATGTTTGCAGGGCTTGAAGCGGCGGCGTGCTCTGTACACTACCGTCGGCGTTCTCTGATTTATTGTCTAGTACAGATCACAAACATATCCGGCGACGCAAGTATTTCATCGGACATCCAGAACGCATGGAAGAATGTGCGAATCGGACAACACTCTCACGCCCTTCCTTTCTTGCACAGAGGAAATGCATGTCACCGGAAAAGCGTGAGGAGCAATGGGAGATGGCGGTGGAACGCTTGAAGACGACGTTCAGTTCAGAAGCTTGCAGCTGGTGATGTCAACGCGTAGTGGTGTTAGTTAATCTTCCTAGTCCCGTAATGGAATGTTCCATGCTTTCTTCTTCTTTGCGTTCTGTGGCGTCTACTTGTAAGCTGGTCAAAAAATGCAAGAGGGCATGATGCTCGTCGGCGCATCCCGATCGTCATGGGCGGCGTGTCCCTGCTCGCGGTCCTCCTCAACGGCTCCGTTTCCGGCATTGCTGCCGTCTCTGACGCGTCAAGCTCTCCCAGCAATCTGACTGTGTTTGCTTCCTCATCCCACGGGCAATGGGTATCCCACGTGTCAGTCTATCACGCACCGTTCGATCCCGCTTCAACGGTGCAGATATCTTGTTCTCCCTCCTTAGCCTGGTGGTGGTGGGGGCGCGGATAACGCGAGAGAAGAGAGAGGCGGCAATGGCGATGGGGATGACGATGCGGGCGGCGGCCTTCTTCTCGCCCTCCGTCTCCTTCTCTCCGAAGCAGAAGCAGCCCTTCTTCTCCGCCAGGCGTCCTCGTCGTCTTCGCGCCCTCCCAGGTCCCTATCCCCAACCCTTCTCCCTTCCTTGCAATAATCTCTGTAGAGCGAGCGATTGAGGATGCGATGGCATTGTTTTGCAGCCACCGAATTGACCCTTGAGGAGCTCAACCCGTCCGTCGACCTGCTCGTACGTTCTCCTTCGTTTTCTGAATTTCCTTTCATCTCCCCGTGGCATGAATGATGATGATTTTGCAATCTCAATCCCAATCCAGAGGAAGACCGCGGAGGCCGTCGGCGATTTCAGGAAGACGCCCATCTACATCGTAGGTATATATGCTACTATACTCACCAACTTCAAAATGCACACCCCATTTTAGATTGGAATTGATGAACACGATGCGTTGAATGCCTGAATCTCTTCCCTGGATGCATGTCGCAGGAACGGACTGCAACGCCAAGCGCAACATCGCCAAGCTGCTGGCCAACTCCATCATATACCGCTACCTCAGCAGCGAGGACCTGCTGGAGGACGTCCTCGGCGGCAAGGAAGCCCTCACCGCCTTCCGGGAATCCGACGAGAAGGGCTACCTCGAAGTCGAGGTCCTCTGTTCTTCGTATTCTTTTTTGTAACATTCCACTCAGCCATTCAATCCTGCATGCTCAGCACCATTCTGACATAAGTTTTGTCCGGCAGACCGAAGGTCTGAAGCAGCTCACGTCCATGGGCAGCCTCGTGCTCGTCTGCGGCGACGGCGCTGTCATGAACTCCACCAACCTGTACGTACACAACACACGCCTCTCAGTGCCTCTGTCTGATCGAGGGTTTTCTGATTGATGTTTGTGTCTCATCTCAAGAGGTATGCTGAGGCACGGTGTCTCCATCTGGATCGACGTTCCTCTGGAGCTAGCGGCGAACGACATGCTCAAGGGCATGGGGCGCAGGCTATTTCAGACCCCGATTCATTTTCTCAGGTCCTTCTTTCTTCTTCCAACAGCATAGCTCTTTCATCGATTCGAATTCAGCAGCCATATCTAAAGGGTCATCTTTTGTTTTCACTCTCCTTTTGCTTCTTAAACAACACTCTAATGAATCCATCGATGTAAAAACTGCATCCGAATTCTCTAGCTAGCGTTTCTGTGTATGTTAAAAGATGCAGCAAGTGTGATTTCAGACTGTAGATTCTATCAACGCAGCTTCATTGCGTGTTCATCATGGTTATGTGCGCACTGCATAAGACTGAAGCGACACTTGTATTCATGTGGACTTGCTATTCTATCTACCATTTGCATAACAGGGGTAAGGAAAGAGCCTATGTGTGATGCCTTTGCAGTTGCGTTGAAATGGAGGAATACTAGCATAGCATCTCTTGTACTCGTGATATATTGGCCTATTCCTTCTGACGCGTGTATCTCTTTGCCTGAAATGGATGTAATGATACCTTAATAGACTTTGATCCCTTGTGAATCTATCTAGCTAATAGAGATCTCATGCTTGCAGGCAATGGGCAAGCTCCGTCAGCGTTATGATAATCTAAAAGAGCGCTATGCAGTCTCTGATGTTACTGTTTCACTGCAAAGTAAGCAGATAACATCCAACAACGTTTTTTCCCCTTTGAATAAAAATGCATATATGGTGCATATTTACAGCCCGGGAATGCATATTGACAAGCTTTTGAAAACCTCCCAGATGTGGCTTCTCAACGAGGCTACGGCAGCATCGACTCTCTGAGCCTAGAGGACATGGTCCTTGAGGTAAGCAATACAAGCATCCTTGACAGAAGCGTGCCTGTTATTATGCACTATTGGAAGAAACAACGCAAATTACCGCACCTGAATATTGGTCTTTTTTTGTAAATAACTTACTGGTGACATGCATATTCATGTTTTCTCTTGCAGATTGTGACGCGGATCGAGAAGCTGATCAAAGCAAAGGCGATGATGGAAGCTGCTGGGAAGCCCGAATGATTCCGTCAGGGATGGGTATCCGAGATTTGATTAATCAAAACCTGCCGTTTTACTCAAATCTTTTTGCGATGTCTAAATTTACATAGTGGCATCTATTGAGGAAGGTTTTTGGGGCATTTTGAGTAAATGAGTTGTAATTTAATGTAAATTTAGACGTGGATTATCTCTGCAGGCTCTTGCGTGGCCACGGCAATCATCTCTGCAGGCTCTTGCTTCTCGGTCTCTTCAACGAAACTGAACTCGAACTTGTCCTTCACAGCCTTTTCCTCCTACCAGTCTGCCGGGTGGCAAAGATCAAGTGAGGTGAAGCCGGCGTTGTTCCGGGAAGAGCCGTCGGGGTAATAGTCGATGTGCCAGAGATGACCTCCAACGGTTAAAAGACGAGAATAGATGGGTTGGTGCTGAAGGGCAGACGACTGCGGAAGTAGCCTTCGACAACAAGCAAATGGTACCCACTGGCCGCGCCGAAACGATAGTGATCGGCGAGGTGGAAGAGTTCAGGAGCTTGCCGTCGAAGATGACGGATACACCAGTGAATGCCATGAACGATTGATCTGCAACTGCAACTGATGAATCTATTGGCAGTTACACCGGTAGAGAAACCAGTCAAGATTGATACCATTACTAGAAGGGAAGGGCGCGCGTTGCTGCGCCCGCTACATTATAACCGAGAGATTGACTGGGAGTGAAAAAATCATAAGCATATTCTTGTGTGAGGCTTGTTAACAAAAACCTCCTTACCACACATAAAAAATAGTACCATAGCAAGTATTGGGTAAGTAAGCACAAGCATCTAAGCCTAGATCACAATCATGTATTTTATGCATTCACCTATGATGACATACCAATATAAATAGCAACATTCGTATAGAGCTTAGACATGACATGCTTACATATTGACAGGTTCTCAATTTACAGTGATTCTTAGGCACTTGGTTGGATAGCATTAAACAGTGATAGAGAATATCTATTCTAACTTACAACTCACCATGCAGCTCGGCTTAGTGCAACACTGTTATTTCCTTACACGGAATAAAGCTTCTTAGTGAGGCTCAGAGTATCACATCTCATGAAACTTTAACTGAAAAAATCTACTGTTCAGTTAACGTTCAAATTGGAGTAAAGTGACAATGGAAGAAAGTAGAGTAGCCACAAAACAAAATTCCAAGCAAAGAATATTGGGAACTGGCCAGCATGCAAAAATCTCAATTTCTGGAGCAAAGTTGAATATGTGCGACATGTAGCAGGGAAACCAGAGAGCATGTCAAAGTATACCATGGATGATAGAAAATATGCAATTTCCAAACATATTAGGAAATTTTGATATGTGACACACAAACACATAAGACATGAAATTGAGTACATTCTACTAAGATGATCATCATCTCCATAGAAAAAGTTGAACATCTCCTAGATTCAATGAAGAACAACATGTACAGGCTTCATGCATCAAGATCGCTACAATTACCCTCGGAGTAGTTCTCTGTCATATAAGGTCAGTTTATTTTTCTGGGGAAAACATTCAGGTGTAGTTAAGCATTTCTGCTTGAGACCACCTTTTGCATAGGAACGACATGGAAAGAACAAGTTGTGTTAAAAATTTCAAACAACAATTAACGAACTTTATACCATAGTCTTGTATATGTAAATCCCTTCCACAGTAGAAGATATGAGCACAGAAACAAATGGAGAAGGCCCTATAAGGTATATGACATACACAACTTAAGAGTATGCATACAAACAACTTGTCCTTGCAAAACTGAACATATAATATTGTACCTGAGTATTCACTTGTAGAAATTGTAGTGATTTTTTCACAATTCAGCATCAAAGTTGTAGTAACACAAAATATTTCACTCCTATTATGTAGTGAATGGATCGTTGAGCATACACATCAAATTTGCATTCGAAAAACTACATCACTCATAATCCGAGATAAGCTGTGGCAGCAATGATAATAGGCATAGCCAATGCGTTTTGAAGAGTTTCAGAACATACGTAGTAGTTAGCAGGAACAACTAATGAATGGAGCATAACAGTTCCCCTTCTATTAGTCTATTATAAAGCTATAACTGACGTATAAATAATAAAACGTAGCATAAAGTATAACATTTCTTTCTTCAGAAAAAACGTACACCAACCACAATTCGAAAATAACCATATCATTTTACAATAAGCTACAATGCCAGCAGTTGTAAGATAATGCACATTCTTTGTGTCTAATGAAATTATCTACCATGTCCTTGAATGCAGAAGAGGGTGCAGGCACGCAATGGAACATGATCACCAATTCGATCGACGCCTTAGATGTCTTCCGGTGGTCCGCAACAAATTATAGGTATGAAGTCAGAAATAGAGTCCAATTTACTCTTAGGCTCACAATAAGAAAATCATGGTGATCTGTCCACTCGACCCAGTCATGCCTTCAACATACTATAATGGCAAATAAGAAATAATTTCCATCAAATCAGATTATATGCCAGTATTCACTAATATAAGAATACTACACAATGTATAGGCATTTAGTATAATTATATGCATCACAGTAGAAATTAGCAAAGGCAATATAGATAATCTGTATAGCCAAATTCAATAACTGGTGGCCTGCATAAAGATTAGCTGAATGAAAGAAGATTACCCTCAGCCCGCTGGCATTTGTCAGTATTCAATAGCCGATCGATTAATTCTAAAACAAAAATGCAAGACCAAGAAATGTGCGCCAACAAAACAACAAAGAGATGAAGTGTGAACAAAAAAGAGACGTGTGTGTTGTGCATAAGAATGTGTTTATTGATCAATAGCTAGCCATACTCCCCATGTGTGTTTTCTGCATAAGAATGTGCATAGCATATCACCAGCTTAGCCATACTTCCTTGGTACTGCATACTATACAAACACTAAAGTACCCTGAATAAAATGCGCAAATCAAAACCGCAGTATGCGTGAGCTATCCATTCTAATTGGACTGCAAACTGCTCAGTCCTGAACAAATATGTAGGTAATAAGTTACAAACTAATCAGATCTTAAGCATCATACCTTTGGTTAATGTGGAAGAGCGAAAGGATTAGATATACTGTGAAGACAGATTTAGTGCATTGGGAAAAAATAACACACAACATCCAGATCCTTTCCATGTAAACGCCAAGTAGTTTCATCACTGACTAATACTCCAGTTAGTAAATAATATAATATACACCTGAGGCGCCACCGTCCATATCTCGTGGTGTCAAAATCCCGTATGAGATATTGAGATTTCGCGAAAAAGCAAATTGTCATATTAGCAGAGTTAAAATTTCGAGATGATGTCCTCACCAAGCATGGTCTGAACATTTAAGGGAATGCAATAATTTTCTCAGATGTATCATATCTTCGTCACCTTTGGAGGTAAATCTCAGTCTAGACATATGCATGTACTAACTGTTAGAAATTATGTGGCTATAGAATCTTGTAGAATTTCAAAAATAGGAATAGTATGCATGTTGTGTACATCAAATTAAAAACCAAGCTAGCTGTGTGAGGAGAGCACGGTGCTCTACTTTTTTTGTTCCTGGTGTGAGGATGTCGAAGTTGGAAGTGAGACCACGGTTGTGTGCTTGCATTTACGCAGAGGAGATGGGTCACGGGTGTCCCTTCTCAGGTGCCTACGTTGTGGAATGATAAAAACAAATTAATGCATGCGGGTGAAGAGGATGGCTAATGAACTGAGTAATTAACATGTGAGTACTCTTACCTCAAGCATATTGACTGATTTACTGAATGTTGTAAATCGATGGTGCTTACTTTATTCAGGAGAAGATGTGCTGATACTTGATATAGATGGAGAGTGCTTTTTTTCTTCTGAACTTTAGATGGAGGGTGCTTTGTTCTTCGAGGAGGTCAACTAAGCATGGAGGCTATGGATTTTCCTATATGTAGGGGATTCTGAAGGAGGATTAGTCTCGGTATGGGTCATATCTCAGGTAGAGGTGAATTCGGCATCGCGAGTCAGACTCCACGAAGCTAGCTTAGTTGATGTCTTGATGACCTGACGCTGGCGGGAGAATTATTCAGAGATTGTATGCAACAAAAGCAGGCAGATCAGGAAAAAAAACGAAGGCAACATCATTCCTGCAACCAAATCAGAAACACAATAAGTAGGATTTTAGGAAGAGAGAGAAAGATGACGACGAATCTAAAAACATGAGCTTCGTGAGGATGCAGGAACATCTCCACCACGAACCTGATGTGTGGCGGAGAGAATGATGGAGGTGGAAGGCGATGGAGCCCTATAGAGATCCCTGTCCAGACCTGCTGCAGCGCATCCCCGCCGGCAGCACGGCGCGCAGCCAGGGCTCTGCTGACTTCTCGTAGCTCCTGCATCGGCCCACGCCTCGTTGTCCTGTGAAAGCAGTTGTTGAGCTAGAAGAAGAGGACGTGCAGACACCTGACGACTTGCCTTTACGCATCCCCATCGATCCTACCACACCACCGATGGCCGTCGGCCACACTCTCCGGCGGCCGAAGAGGTCAACCTCTCCATCTCCGGCGCTACTCCACCGCTGCGCAGCCGCCGCCGCCGGCGGCGACTGCGACGGCCTCCTATTCGGCCGCGCCTCCCGCCCGCCGGCCCCTGCCCCCTCCTTCTCCGACTACGACGACCCCCCTCCCCGGCCCTCTCAGCGCCGCCGCTGTCCATCACCATCTCCGGCCACTCCTCCCTCTCCCATCCCTCCTCTCTCTCTCTCCGCCCCCTGGGCCGCTGTAGAAGTAAAATAATCAGCCATGCCTCGCCGCGGGAGATGGAGAGATGGGGAAGGGGGAGTGACGGACCTTGTTGGCGGTGCCGAGAGCGGGGAAGGCGACGGAGCCCTGGAGGGTCACCGCCGCAGAGCATTCCCGCCGGCAGCGCGGCTCACGGCGTGGTGGCTGGCGGCCTCCCGCAGCTCCTGCGCGACCTGCTCCTTCGGGGTCCGCATGCCGTGGTCGCCACCCATTGCCTCCCCGCATGGGCGACCAGCTCGTCTCCTCCCTCCTCGCCGTCACCGCCAACCAACACATCAAACTGGCGCCGCCCTGCGCGCGGCGGTGGGGACAGTCAACGAGATGAGGCGCATGGAAAACCGACTATGCCTGAACCGACCCAACGGATGGCTAAGATGAACTCGTTCTTAATCCAACAAACCACAACAAGCAACGAAGAAAAAGGACAAAAATCTAAGTCACTGATTTGCGGGCCCAAAACGTGGATGAACCACAGGCCAGCAATCCTAGGGAGCTTAGATGTTGTAGAGATAGGCACTCCCATCAGTTAACTGCACGTTGCCACGTACACTACACCACGACATATATTTAGAGTCACTTTGGTTGAATCCAATCGTCCAGCGAGCGCGTGCCGGGGGAATAAGGCAGGCAGAGAGCGGATGCCCTTCTATTTTTGGTATCTCAGGCCGTATTCAGCTAGCTCCGCAACATGCTGGATCACGGGAAGCCCCTTCATCCCTTAGAAGGGGAAGCCCAACTCAGTAAAATTCAAAGTTATCCCTTATGATGAGCCATTTTGCTACTCGCCCAGTCGCATTGGGGTTTGTGAGGATGTCCCCGATCCCTGAAGTGCTGATTACGGTGATCGGGTGCTCGGAGAAGTAATGTGTCAGCTTTCTTGAGGACATGAACACGGCGTATGCCAGCTTCTGATAGTGCGGGTACCGCTGCTTTGATGTGGAGAGCATTTCACTCAAGTAATAGACTGGACGTTGTATGCTTTGGGCGTGTCCCTCCTCCCTGCGTTCGACCACTAGAACAGTGCTTACCACCCTGTTAGTTGCAGAGACATATAGGTATAGCGGCTCGCGTTCCTTTGGTGCTACGAGGATTGGAGGGCTTGTGAGGACTCGCTTGAGGTCCGTGAAGGCTGCTTCGGCTTCTGGCGTCCACTCGAACTTATCTGCTTTCTTCATCAGTCGATAGAACGGGAGTGCTTTTTCGCCTAGCTTGCTGATGAATCGACTGAGCGCTGCTACTCGACCCGCCAATTTTTGCACGTCATGGAGTTTTGAAGGCCTTTGCATCGTCAAGATGGCCTGTATTTTCTCCGGATCCGCCTCGATCCCTCGAGCTGAGACTAGATGCCCGAGGAGTTGCCCGGCTGGCACGCCGAACGTGCACTTCTTCGGGTTGAGCTTGATGTGGAAGCGTTTGAGGTTTGCGAATGTCTCTCGCAGGTCATCTAGTAGTGTGTTTTCCTCTCTTGTGGTGATGACGATATCATCTACATAGATCTGGACGTTTCGCCCAATTTGCTTATTGAGGCAATCTTGCATCATGCGCTGGTATGTTGCGCCTGCGTTCATGAGCCAGAAAGGCATTGTGGTGTAGCAGTAGACCCCGAGTGGGGTTATGAACGCCGTTTTCTCTTCGTCTTCTTCCTTCATCCTTATCTGGTGGTAACCCGAGTAGGCATCCAGGAAGGACAAGCGAGCGCACCCGGCGGTGGAGTCGACGATCTGATCGATTCGAGGTAGTGGAAAGTGATCCTTTCGACAACACTTGTTGAGTGCTGTAAAATCTACACACATCCGAAGGATGTCTGTGTGCTTCTTCTCTACGAGTACGGGGTTGGCCACCCATTGTGATTTCTTGATCTCTCTGATGAATCCTGCTGCAAGTAGCCTGTCGACTTCGGCTTCGACTGCCGTTCTTTTTTGGTCGGATATGCGGCGCATTGTTTGCTTGACTGGTTTAGCATCTGGAAGTAGCTGGAGAGAATGCTCGGCGAATTCCCTGGGAATACCTGGCATGTCTGCTGGACACCATGCAAATATATCCCAGTTCTCACGGAGGAATTCGACGAGCCTGCTTTCCTATGCGATAGGCAGACTCGACGAGACATTGACCGTCCTGGTCGGGTCAGTTGACTGCCACCTTTTTGTGCTCTGGCATAAGTGTTCGATCGTTGGACACCGCTAGATCAGCGAGTGTTGCTTCCATGCCAAACATCTCAGAGATTTTGCTGAATTCTCGATCACAAGAGTCAGAATTTTGGAAGTTCCCCTTAACTGTGATTACTCCTTTTGGTCCAGGCATCTTTAGCTGGAGGTATGCGTAATGTGGCACCGCCATGAATCGAGCGAACGTCGGGCGTCCAAGTATAGCATGGTATTGTGACTTCCAGTCGACCACTTCGAACTCAATCGACTCTGTCCTGAAGTGGTGCTTGTCCCCAAACGTTACGTCGAGTTGTATGGTGCCCTCTGGGCTTATTGCTTTCCCTGGAACGATACCGTGGAAGGTATTTGAGGATCTTGGCAGGTTTTCGACTGACCTATTCATTTTGCGGAGCGTATCTGCGAAGATGATGTTTATGCCGCTCCCCCATCCATGAAGACCTTGGACATAGCGTAACCTCCAATTTGCGCGTCGAGTACCAGAGCGGAGTGCCCTGGGCGAACAACCGATGGAGGGTGGTCCTCTTTGCTGAAGCTTATTATAGTTTCGGCTCCTTTCAAATATTCTGTTACCGCAGGGGGCGACATGACGGCCATGTTTACTTGTCGAGTGCGAAGTTTTTGCTCCCTGTTGGAAGGTCGACCTTTCTGTATCATGTACATCTGCCCTTGGGGTGGAGGGTACTGCGGCTCGTCTACCCGCGGTATGTGTTGTATGGCACCCGCGAGGTTTCCGCCTGGAGCAGGCTGTGGTGGTGGAGGTGGTGCCATCAGAACAGGCACATTGTTTGGCTGAGGCACGGGTGCAGGTGCTTGTGCGGCTGCTGCCTTTCTGCGATTTACGTAATCAGTCGCCATTTGGTCGAACTCCCTGCAGTTTCTCATCGAGTGGTTGGATCGCAGTTTTCCGTCGTCCCCCTTGTACAGGTGGAATCTGCAATCAGCGTCCATCTTTTGTTCAAATGATCGCTCAGATTGTGCCCATGACTTGCGCCAGTCCTTCCTCTTGTAGCTATCACTACGTTGGCCACGATCTCGGCTGTCTCGACGGTCGTCTCGACTGTCCCGTCGATCTTCGCGACTGTCCCGTCGATCTTCTGATCGCTGGTCGCTTCTGTCCTGGTCATTGCGTGGTGTAGAGAATCCAGCCGCCATGAATTCGGGTCTATCGTCGTCGTAATGACATTTTGAACGCTTGCGCCTTCGATCATCTCTGTATGAGTCTCTGCGGCTTCGACTGCCGCTTTCATGATTGTCACGGGGTGAGGACCCGCGTGTTGTGCGCGCCATATCTACTCCATCTGCCCACTCAGTCGCGGTCATCAAGAGGTTAGCCACAGAGGTTGGCTTTTTGCGACCGAGTGCTTCTTTGAGGTCATGCCTGGCGAGTCCCATTATGAAGGCATCCATGGCCATGTCTTCTGATATTACTCCGACTGAGTTGCGTATCTCAGTCCATCGTCTAATGTATGACCTCAGCCTTTCGTCTGATCGTTGCACGCAGGCCCGTAGTTCCTCGAACGTTTTTGGGCGCTCACACAGAGGCTCGAAGTTTTTGATGAAGTCATCGCGGAAGTGATCCCACGAGTCGTACTTTGATGAAGGTAGTGCCTTGAGCCAGTCGCGGGTTGTGCCTTCGAGCATCAGTCGTATGTACTGCATGGCTGTGGTGTTCGTGCCTCGCTGGCATGCGACAGCCAGCCTGTAATCTTCCAGCCACCCAGAAGGTTCCTGTCGACCCGTGTACTTGGGCTATTCAGATGTGAGTTTGAACCCTTTGGGCATCCGTGTCTCGCGGACGCGTCGAGTGAAGCACAGAGCTCCATGTGGCTCAGGCTCTCGATCGGAGTATGAGTCGCTACTGTATGATCTGCGTGACCTGCTCCTGGACCTGCGCCTTCGCGAGCCGCTTCTTTCCTTCGAGTGGTGGCGACGACCACTGTGATTATGCTCTTCCCGAGGCGCGTCGACTAGGGCACGGTCTCGACTCCCACCTGGAGTTCTTGGAACTTGGCGTATGGCCTTTGCAGCTAAGGCGAGTGATTTGATCTGTTGGCGGTGTAGTTTTGCATTGGGGTCATCGTTGGGGGCTTGATTGCCTCCAGGTATGCTGCAGCGGTGTAGAGAGCACCTGCTGCTGTTTTGGGCACCGACAGTCCTTCCTCGTCGTATGTCATGAAGGAGTTGCCTAAGTTGCGGGTGAGTGCCGCCTTCTCGCCTGGCGAGAGGTGTGACAACCTTGATCTGGGTCTTGTGTCTGCTCGCCCGGTGGAGCTCAAGGAGAGCTGTCTTCTGCGCGCACTCGACAAGCTAGCCTGCTTTTTGCGTTCTTCGAGTGTGGCTCTTATCTGCTTCAGTCGAAGTGACTCCTGCCAGTTGAAGTACTGGAAGGTCAACATCTCTTCTTGTGTTGCGTCTGCTGGCATCATTGTGCACTCCTTGATAACTTTATCTGCTTTTGCTGCCATCTCAGCAGTGATTGTGAGGGTTGTGGCTCCGTCCGGCATAGTGACTGTGCACGGGAATTCTGTAGGCCTGCGGCTGGCCGCAGTGTCTGATGTTTCTGCTGCGATGGCAACGTAGACCTGCTGGGGTATGACCCGAGGGTATGTGTGTATGCTTTTGAGTCCTGTCATGGACTCGACATCTTCATCGAGGCTCATGTCTGAGTCCGTATGTTCATCGAGTGGTCCGTCTGGACAAATCTCGCAGTCGACGCCTTCATCGCCTATGCTCATCTCGGCGTCGGCGAGGTTGTTATGAATCTCGAAGTCGAGGTTGTTGTTGGCGCAGATCTCGGAGTCGACGTGGTTGTCGATATGAGTTTCGAGGTCGTCGAAGTCGCTAAGTGAGATCCCGCAGTCGAAACTATCCTCGAGTGGGAGATCCAGCTCGAGATCGTTTGTGCGGTATGCTGATTCGGCCTCCTCGCCCTGGAGCTCTTCAATGAGCTCGCGCATCTCTCGTGTGGACATGGTTGTTGCAGACGAACAAGCTTGGAGGGTCGACGATGGTATGGACACAGTTGAGGGATCCGCAGTCGAAGGAGCCGCAACCGATGGAGCCTCGGGTGCGGAAGTCGCGAGTTGGCGTGGATCTGTCAAGTCCTGCACACCAAGCTTGTTGACGAAAAAATTGAACGAACCAACGGTTAAACCCAAACCTGACTCGAGGTCAGAGAAGGCCTCCTGGAATCCTGGCGAGTGTGGCTCGAAATCCATCAGAGGATCCGATGCGCTTTTTGCAGGTGAAGCTGACGTGTTGCCGTTTGTCGAGTGAGCCGGCGAGTTGCCGTGTGCCGCCTGAGTCGGCGAGTTCTGGTTTGTCGATGCAGCCGGCGAGTTGCCGTTTGTAGATCCGATCGGCGAGTCGCCGTTTTCCGATGGAACCGAAGAAACCGCGAGTCCAGCACTATTCTTTCCCACAGACGGCGCCAATTGACGAGGTGTACCCTCATCAAATCCCATGGTTAAGGACCTAGGGTTGAGATTATGGGGAGAGAACGTGGTAGTACTGGTAGTTTCGTCGGCTGACAAGCAGAGGCAAAGATTTACCCAGGTTCAGGCCCCTCGGGTGGAGGTAAAGACCCTACTTCCTGCTTGTCTGTTATTGATCGCTGGAGATTATGTGGTTACAAGGTGGCTCCGGCGAGATGACGATCTCGCAAGAGTTTTGGTGGTTCGAGTATGGCTTGGTCCTAGATCGGCACCCCTCCCAGCCTTTAAATAGGCTGGGTCTCGGGAGTTTGTAACCGACCTAGTTTACACATAAGGAAAGTATAAACCGACTATGTCTATGTCTAAACTTGGAAGTTACTTCATCTTGTTGGGCCTCTCGTCATGGGCTTCGAGTAGTATCTTCGCTAGTTGGGCTTTTAGTCATCACGTGCACCAGGTACCCTCACAGTAGGGTACCCGAGATGTATATCCTTGTCAGCCGCCGTGCCCCCGTGCTGGCCGTGGCCATGCTGGCGGCCGTGGCTGTGCCCCTCCCCTGCCGTGCCCCTCCCCTACCGCCTCCCCTGCCGTGCCCCTCCCCTGGCCGTGGCAATTTGAACCATATAGACGCAAATTTTAACAGTATAGACGCAAATTTTAACCACCAATTTGAACCAAATCAAATTCGGCAGTTTTCAGAAAA
This sequence comes from Poa pratensis, assembly GCA_947311845.1. Lineage (NCBI taxonomy): Eukaryota > Viridiplantae > Streptophyta > Magnoliopsida > Poales > Poaceae > Poa > Poa pratensis. Next base: position 9,551,933 of record CAMZMU010000047.1, on the reverse strand, counting down.
TTCAGTTTTAGGACTTGATCAAATTTGAACCGCAAATTTGAACCACCAATTTTATAGATGCAATTTTATAGTAGCAATTTTATAGATGCAAATTTATAGATGGAAATTTTTTTTTAGATTGCAATTTTATATATGCAATTTTATAGATGCAATTTTATAGTAGCAAATTTTATAGATGCAAATTTATAGACGCAAATTTTATAGATTGCAAATTTGATAAGTTAGCAAAGTTAGAAAATTTAGCAAATTTGTGTGTAGCAATGTTATAGATGCAAATTTTATAGATTGAAAATTTGATAAGTTAGCAAAGTTAGAAAATTTAGCAAATTTTTGTGTAGCAATGTTATAGATGCAAATTTTATTGATTGCAGGGACATTGATCTATGGATCCTAACTATGTGCGAGACGAGGAGAATGAAGACGAAATTATGCGAGGGATATATGATCCCGATGGAGAAGATGCCGGTGGAGAAGATGTCGGCGGTGGAACCGATGCCGGTGGAGAAGATGATGAGGATTTCACCTCACAATTTCTGATGGACTCTGGTGAGGGAATTGAGTCCGAAGAAAGAAGAGCCGACGAGGTATATATATTAAGGCTATTTTGTTGATCATTAGATTCATTAATTGATTTGTATTGCACTTATTAACGCATTATTTTTCTTTTAGCCCTCCGGATCGAGCAAATCTGCTAAAAAGGGAGTATCAAGCTGGAGCTATTGTTAGGGACATGCTCCCGATCACCATACAAGAATGGCATAAGCCGGCGGCCGCAAACGACGATGACCCCTACTATGTCCACAAGATTACAAAAGATTTGGTATATGACACACTCTTGTCACATTTTAACCTCCCGGAAGATGTCTCTGAAATCAAGAAGGAGAAACTCAAGCAGTGGACTCTCTCGAAGATGGCCGAACAATTCCGAAACTGGAAGAAAAAAATATGGAAAAAATATGAAAAAGAAGATCCAGATTTCAGTGGAAATTCCGGAACTGGAACAGTAGTGAAGATACAAGATTACTGGCCTGTGTTTAAGGCGTATAAGAAATCGTCTACGGCTGTGGCCCGATCGGTCAAAAATAAGGCAAATGCTGCGAAGAAGATATACCACCATAGGTTGGGGACAGGTGGCTACAGGTCCGCCATTCCTACGTGGTTAGCCGCTGAAGACAGACTGCTTGCTAAATGGATCACTCCACAGACAATGGACTGGCCCGAGAGGTCCAAATTCTGGATGTTCGCGCATGGTGCAGTGTTGGACGAGGAAACATGGCTGATTGTTGCACACGGAAGATGGAAGAAAAAAGTAGAAACAATCGTCCCGAAGCTTATACTTGCAATAGATGAAGCTCGCCGGGGTGTGTACAAACCCGATAGAGAGGACGACGAGCTGACACGGGCCCTGGGTAATCCTGAACACGTTGGATGATTACGAGGCTGTCCCGGCGGTGTCACCGTGAAGACTGGGTTTCCGGAGTGCGCTGACAGTTATAGAAGCCGTGCAAGAAAGAAGAAGAAGGGTGAAGACCGGTTATCGGAATTGGAACTCAAGGTCAGCAGCTCATGGAGTCACTTATTCAGCAAAGGCCGTCTCAGCAACAGCTAGAAGATCCTCAAGCCAATGCCGACCGATCTCAGCTTAGAAGCAGCGTGGGTTCCACGCAACTACAAGTCGATGCTCACTACGCCGTGGATGATGTCACGGAGAGGACAGAATGTGAGCTACATACGCCAATGAGGAACATATCCATGAAGGTGGCAGTCGGCTATGCTTTACCAAATGAACCCGAAGCAAGCTACCATAATGGTAACATTCCAGCTGGCTATGCTCGTGTCGGGGTGGATGAAATTATGCCGGGATTTGAAACATTGTCTCTTGAGATTCCTAGAGGTGACGGTGAGGGGACATTGGGAGAAGTCAAGCGTGGTTTTGCCCTGTGGAACAAGAAATACATCTTCTTGTCAAGGCCATTGACTCCTCCTTGTAGCAGTCCACCTCATCAGCAAAGCCCATCACTCCTAGACAGGGACGTCATGAGCGCGAGTCCATCTCGATCTCCGCCGCGTGAGGAATTGCCCGTTAAGTTTCTCCCGAGGAAGCGCAAGGTCGGTTCGCCGATTAGGAGGGGACCTAGAAAGCAGAAAACACCGCCGCCTCCTGAGAAGTTACCTTGTGATAAAACTGTCGAGGAAAACGCCGCCGCCGTGAAGGCCTATAATACAGCATTCTTTGCACCGAAAGTGCCCGAGACAAAATTTACCGCCGGCTGCGCTCCGGAGCTCTGTCATCGAACCATCGATAACCTATATAACCCTCCACCAGCGCCGCCATCAGACTATGAGCGTTCTATTGACAAGTCATATGACGATCTGATGGAGCTCCCGCCGCCGAAAAAAGGTAAACAAGTTTCCCAGCTCGGAGAACAAGATGCACAATCGGTCCCCCCGCTCAAGGTGTTTGACGAACAAGAAATACATCGTATTGACGCGGCTGCGCAATGTACTCCACAACAAATAGGTTCGTCAACCGATTATGCCGTCGCTGATCTAGCAAAACAATATGTTCCCGGGGAAAATTTGGTCGACGGCAGGTTATCAACAAAAATGCGTGCGTTGCATACCTGGTACAAGAAAGCCGCAAATGCGGAGAATATCAGTCTCATGATGGGAGTTAAGGAAGAGCACTACTGCCAAGAATACGCTGTGTCCGTTGAGTTTAGCGAACTTTTTCAGTTATACAATATCCGGGCCCTTGACAAATCTATCCTCAGTTCCTATTGTCTGTAAGTGATTTATTTCTGTAATTTAAGTCTTTACCTCAGCTCGTTCATTGTCTGTAATTATCCTCACTATAATCTTTTGTGCGCTATATTTTGCAGAATGAAGATGCTCGAATTGAAAAGACAAAAAAACAAGGACTTTGGGTTCATTGACCCGGATAAACTTCATCAAGTCACCATAGAAAATCCCGTATGTAACAAGGACACACCGGGGGATTTGCTAAGGTATTTCAAGCAACACCGTGACAAAAAAGACTATATTTTGGGCTTACAACTTCAAGTGAGTGTTACTGTCTCTTCTACACATTCTATTTTGCTCACCCGATGTTAAGTTTAACTGATGAGTTATGCATGACTGTGTATATAAACGTGTGCAGGTTCCACTATATTCTTCTCGTCATTAAAATTCACGATGGAGAAATTCATATCCTTGACTCATTAAGGAAAAGTCCTCTAGAATACAAGACATGTTTTACAATGCTCGAAAAGTAATTTCATTTCTTATCGCCTCTTTTGTTCATTTCCTGGTATCAAGTCATTAATAACTCCTTTGTTAATTTTATTTGTCGGGCAGCGTTTGGAAAGAGTTCATCAAGGAAGAACCCGGTCAATGGAAAGACAAGCCGATATGGCGTCTGAACAATGTAAGTAGTACTACCTAGGTCCACGCACAATTATCATACTTGATTATTATTTGATTGAATTCTATTCTTGTATAGTCTTGCGCGGAACAGCCACAGGGAACTGATTTATGTGGATACTTCGTTTGCGAGTACATACACGTTCTGACCTGCGAGAAATTCGATGGCAAAAGAAGTAAAGAAGTACATAAACATTATTCACAGCGTTATTGTTTTACCATCAGTTGTGCTGAGTTTCATTCATTTGATATATATGTATACACACAACTCATGTATTTATTTTGATCTTATTCTTTTAAAGTTGGCAAGAAAGCGCAGCAAGCTACCATTAGAGGCCCGCTTCAAAGCAATTGCGGAGGAATTGGCGGGATTTTACCTTGCGGAATAATGCAAAATAGTATGCCTCCATGTAATAGTGATCTGCATGTAATTAAGTACCTGGAACCGGAAAAACTTGATCTTCATGTACTACTTAATTTGTTTGTGTCATCAGCGTGATCTTCATGTAATTTGTATGTGTTAAATATATATGCATCAACTTCATCTTCGTGTTTTTGGCGCATCGACGTGATCCATGTACGATGGAAACCATCCGAAACCTCTAAACCCCTCCTAAAACCATAAACACAGAAAATTAATCGAAATAGAAAAAAAATATAAACACACTAGTCCCGGTTCATGTTACGAACCGGGACTAAAGGTTCCGAGCCCCGCGGGCTGCGCCGTGGCCGCGTGGGTGGGCCTCTAGCCCCGGTTCGTAGGCAACCGGGACTAAAGAGGTGGGGACTTTAGTCCCGCTTTGTTTGACCCGGTTGCCTAACCGGGACTAGAGGGCCTCTGGAACCGGGACTACTGTCCCGTTTTCCACTAGTGCTTCCACATGACCACATTGCTTTTTCTTTCAAAATTTCGTCGTATCAGTATGCAAAATATTTAATGTCTCTTTTCTCTTTAAACCAGGTGCTTGGTGATCTGAGGAAGCTCTGGTACAGGCGTACATCCATACACCTACATAGTAGCTCGAGGTGTCAGGTCTGTGTGCTAATAGCTAGCTTCAGTTTTTCAGCGATGGATGACTGCTCGGAGATGAGACGATGAGTAGAAGTTATAATTACTGTAGAGTAACAGACTGGATGCAATATAACGCTGTGGTAGCTAAGGTTTTGAATCATGGATGTTCAGGATCATTCAAGTTCGAGTAGACGCGCACTGTAGCAAACTGGATGCAAGATATATTGCTCTATAGATTATATTGCTCGATATCATCAGGTTTTACAATCAAGATATATCTATACCTACTCCATTCTAAACCTTATTTTGTGTTTTCCAAATTAAACCGACAGAAGTTCTCCACTCTATCAGAAACAATTGTTGTACTCCAACCATTTACACAACACATTTACACAGTTATTGTCATTGTATACTCCACTCTGCACATTTACACTCATCTCAAGGGTAGTCAGCATAAGTCTACTGTCAGTTTGATGAGCATTAAACAACTCTAATTTGCTGATACTTGTGTACGGATATTTATATCCTCCCCTTGTATCGGAAGGTCCATTACATGGGACACATCCGTCGTAGTGATAGAAATTTGCTTACCACCGATCCAAAAAGTTTGCTTCTCGCTGATGTAGCAGTTGGCAAGCCTCACTAGCACTTTAATTCTGAATTGTTAAATGTTTCAAACGAGATGTAAAGTGACTCATCTTATTCTTTTTTTTCCTTCAGGCACATTTAGTCGTGATAGACCCTCGGGTTATTTCTGAGGTCCTTAAAAGTTAAACCTACTCTGGATTGTACTGGATTTCTTGATACTTCACACATACATATTCAGGGCATCATGTAAGTGAATGCTTTCATTTCGCCAAAATAGCCGTCCTGATTGTGTATAACGTAGCCAAGTAAATAATTTATATAGCCATATCTTGGTGTGCGTTTCGTGCATCTACCAGATCCACAAATCGTTGATTTAGTGTTAACTGTGAACATCCTATTGTCTGATAATCTATTAAGCGCAATACAGCCATTTAAGGATTATTACATTTCCAGTGCAGTAAAACAATCCATCTTGATTATCTACCCTCTGAATTCTAAGTAATTTTGTCGTTGCCAGGATTATTACGTTTCGACTCTTCTTAATCAGACTAAGCTTTTGCCAAAGTGTCCCTACTTGGAAGCTTTAAGGTCACTTTGGAAAATGCCCCAACCAAAGTGACTCTAAATATATGTCGTGGTGTAGTGTACGTGGCAACGTGCAGTTAACTGATGGGAGTGCCTATAATGGTACAAGGCAGTCCAAAAGTCCACTTGAGTGAGATTAACAGGGTAAGAATAGCATGCACATGTCACACCTGTGAGTTTCAACATTCCCTGATCTCTTGTGTAAGCTAGCATAGAGAAATCTCCAAACAAGGTAAATCAAAGAGTTGAGAGGAAAACATACTTGTACTCACGGACGAATGTTCCAAGGATTTTTTTCCCAACCAGGGGTAGTTGTATTATGTATCATGTATACCCAAATAACAGTTAGTGCAGGTGGCAGTGCAAGAATATTTACAGAACATGATTGTCTCAATGAATCTTTGTCAAGCATGGAACTTGATAATTCCTAAGTCCAATAAAGTTTAAATGTATTTCATTCGGTGCATGTAAACAAGTACTTTAACAAAAGTTGTGATTGTCATGAAGAATCTCGGTGAATAATAAAATCAAGCAGCTTAATAATTCCAAATCTACTACATCCGTAGCATATACAAACAATGCATTTATGCTCTACATCCGTAATTTCGTAGTTTGCTATGACATCATGGAAATTTCATATACGAACATAGAGTGAACATATAAAATATCACCTCATGTAACCAATTCATGCATCAACAACCACACTCCACTTCCTTTTGGAATAAATATCATCTATCGGCACCCAGCTAAGTATTCACCTGTTCATATAAATTTCTTATCAGCAAGTAAAACAGTAAAACATGGCTCTGTACAAGGAAATAATTAAGATCTGGAGTATAGAATGTGCTGCAAAAATTGACACTTCCATATGCAGCAATCAGACCTTGGAATATTAGCACCATCTCTGTCGCAAGGGGAAGAGGCGCTGTCAACCCTCCCCGCGGCGGCGGCGCTGAGCTGGGCATAGATTTAAGGTTTGAAGCAGATAGGAACCTGCCTTCGCCAGGAACTACAGCCCAGGAGAAGGGATGCCAATGAAGGCTTACAAATAAAAACCAATGAAGCAAGAAAATCCCAACTCGATTTGCTCGTGTGTCCATGTCAGACCAGGAGAAGGGATGCGTGAACGCAACTACAGGCATAGCTCGAAGCCTGTGCCGCCGCCGCGATGTGGATGGAACAATCAGAGGCAGAGACCACCGCTCCTCCTGTTGCTGACAGATCGAAGAGATGAGCGTGAGTATTTTGCCAGCAGAAACAACTATGGACGCCATTCTCAAACTGTTGGTGATAGACATATGATGGAACTATTTCACCACAATAGCATACATGTACATGCTGTAGAATGCAGATAACACTATTTGTAATAAAACTCATCTATGCAAATTGCTAAGAAACATGGTATGTCCTGAATATACTGAAATTGGCTTGACTTGGTGTATCGGTTGAAGGTGGGAAGGATCTACAGGTAAATTGCTCTTCTGTGTCACCCTAATCTACACGACTATGAAAAACGTTTTAGTGCTACAAAGGGAATCTGTACTGATGTATTTCAAAATCTATGAAAATTGTCAAGAAAATTGGGGTAAACATGAAACAAGCAGCTCTATGAGCACATACTGGTGCCGAAACAACTCATCATTCTAGGTTGTCATAATGCCACATGCAAACTGCTACATATATGTACAGCCAAGCAATCTTTACCTAGCAATTAGAATTCAACGACAGTCACAGAACAAAAACGGAGGAAGCAAGCGAGCAGGTTTGTCAGCCAGACTGACCTTGCAATCCGACGAACATGACGACTGACAAGGATATACATCTCGGGTACCCTACTGTGAGTGTACCTGGTGCACGTGATGACTAAAAGCCCAACTAGCGAAGATACGACTCGAAGCCCATGACGAGAGGCCCAACAAGATGAAGTAACTTCCAAGTTTAGACATAGACATAGTCGGTTTATACTTTCCTTATGTGTAAACTAGGTCGGTTACAAACTCCCGAGACCCAGCCTATTTAAAGGCTGGGAGGGGTGCCGATCTAGGACCAAGCCATACTCGAACCACCAAACTCTTGCGAGATCGTCATCTCGCCGGAGCCACCTTGTAACCACATAATCTCCAGCGATCAATAACAGACAAGCAGGAAGTAGGGTCTTTACCTCCACCCGAGGGGCCTGAACCTGGGTAAATCTTTGCCTCTGCTTGTCAGCCGACGAAACTACCAGTACTACCACGTTCTCTCCCCATAATCTCAACCCTAGGTCCTTAACCATGGGATTTGATGAGGGTACACCTCGTCAATTGGCGCCGTCTGTGGGAAAGAATAGTGCTGGACTCGCGGTTTCTTCGGTTCCATCGGAAAACGGCGACTCGCCGATCGGATCTACAAACGGCAACTCGCCGGCTGCATCGACAAACCAGAACTCGCCGACTCAGGCGGCACACGGCAACTCGCCGGCTCACTCGACAAACGGCAACACGTCAGCTTCACCTGCAAAAAGCGCATCGGATCCTCTGATGGATTTCGAGCCACACTCGCCAGGATTCCAGGAGGCCTTCTCCGATCTCGAGTCAGGTTTGGGTTTAACCGTTGGTTCGTTCAATTTTTTCGTCAACAAGCTTGGTGTGCAGGACTTGACGGATCCACGCCAACTCGCGACTTCCGCACCCGAGGCTCCATCGGTTGCGGCTCCTTCGACTGCGGATCCCTCAACTGTGTCCATACCATCGTCGACCCTCCAAGCTTGTTCGTCTGCAACAACCATGTCCACACGAGAGATGCGCGAGCTCATTGAAGAGCTCCAGGGCGAGGAGGCCGAATCAGCATACCGCACAAACGATCCCGAGCTGGATCTCCCACTCGAGGATAGTTTCGACTGCGGGATCTCCTTAGCGACTTCGACGACCTCGAAACTCATATCGACAACCACGTCGACTCCGAGATCTGCGCCAACAACAACCTCGACTTCGAGATTCATAACAACCTCGCCGACGCCGAGATGAGCATAGGCGATGAAGGCGTCGACTGCGAGATCCGTCCAGACGGACCACTCGATGAACATACGGACTCAGACATGAGCCTCGATGAAGATGTCGAGTCCATGACAGGACTCGAAAGCATACACACATACCCTCGGGTCATACCCCAGCAGGTCTACGTTGCCATCGCCGCAGAAACATCAGACACTGCGGCCAGCCGCAGGCCTACAGAATTCCCGTGCACAGTCACTATGCCGGACGGAGCCACAACCCTCACAATCACTGCTGAGATGGCAGCAAAAGCAGATAAAGTTATCAAGGAGTGCACAATGATGCCAGCAGACGCAACACAAGAAGAGATGTTGACCTTCCAGTACTTCAACTGGCAGGAGTCACTTCGACTGAAGCAGATAAGAGCACACTCGAAGAACGCAAAAAGCAAGCTAGCTTGTCGAGTGCGCGCAGAAGACAGCTCTCCTGAGCTCCACCGGGCGAGCAGACACAAGACCCAGATCAAGGTTGTCACACCTCTCGCCAGGCGAGAAGGCGGCACTCACCCGCAACTTAGGCAACTCCTTCATGACATACGACGAGGAAGGACTGCCGGTGCCCAAAACAGCAGCAGGTGCTCTCTACACCGCTGCAGCATACCTGGAGGCAATCAAGCCCCCAGCGGATGACCCCAATGCAAAACTACACCGCCAACAGATCAAATCACTCGCCTTAGCTGCAAAGGCCATACGCCAAGTTCCAAGAACTCCAGGTGGGAGTCGAGACCGTGCCCTAGTCGACGCGCCTCGGGAAGAGCATAATCACAGTGGTCGTCGCCACCACTCGAAGGAAAGAAGCGGCTCGCGAAGGCGCAGGTCCAGGAGCAGGTCACGCAGATCATACAGTAGCGACTCATACTCCGATCGAGAGCCTGAGCCACATGGAGCTCTGTGCTTCACTCGACGCGTCCGCGAGACACGGATGCCCAAAGGGTTCAAACTCACATCTGAACAGCCCAAGTACACGGGTCGACAGGAACCTTCCGGGTGGCTGGAAGATTACAGGCTGGCTGTCGCATGCCAGCGAGGCACGAACACCACAGCCATGCAGTACATACGACTGATGCTCGAAGGCACAGCCCGCGACTGGCTCAAGGCCCTACCTCATCAAAGTACGACTCGTGGGATCACTTCCGCGATGACTTCATCAAAAACTTCGAGCCTCTGTGTGAGCGCCCAAAAACGTTCGAGGAACTGCGGGCCTGCGTGCAACGATCAGACGAAAGGCTGAGGTCATACATCAGACGATGGACTGAGATACGCAACTCAGTCGGAGTAATTTCAGAAGACATGGCCATGGATGCCTTCATAATGGGACTCGCCAGGCATGACCTCAAAGAAGCACTCGGTCGCAAAAAGCCAACCTCTGTGGCTAACCTCTTGATGACCGCGACTGAGTGGGCAGATGGAGAAGATATGGCGCGCACAACACGCGGGTCCTCACCCCGTGACAATCATGAAAGCGGCAGTCGAAGCCGCAGAGACTCATACAGGGATGATCGAAGGCGCAAGCGTTCAAAACGTCATTACGACGACGATAGACCCGAATTCATGGCGGCTGGATTCTCTACACCACGCAATGACCAGGACAGAAGCGACCAGCGATCAGAAGATCGACGGGACAGCGAAGATCGACGGGACAGTCGAGACGACCGTCGAGACAGCCGAGATCGCGGCCAACGCAGTGATAGCTACAAGAGGAAGGACTGGCGCAAGTCACGGGCACAATCTGAGCGATCATTCGAAGAAAAGATGGACGCTGATTGCAGATTCCACCTGTACAAGGGGGACGACGGAAAACTGCGATCCAATCACTCGATGAGAAACTGCAGGGAGTTCGACCAAATGGCGACTGATTACGTAAATCGCAGAAAGGCAGCAGCCGCACAAGCACCTGCACCCGTGCCTCAGCCAAACAACGTGCCTGTTCTGATGGCACCACCTCCACCACCACAGCCTGCTCCAGGCGGAAACCTCGCGGGTGCCATACAGCACATACCTCGGGTGGACGAGCCGCAGTACCCTCCACCCCAAGGGCAGATGTACATGATACAGAAAGGTCGACCTTCCAACAGGGAGCAAAAACTTCGCACTCGACAAGTAAACATGGCGGTCATGTCCCCCTGCGGTAACAGAATTTGAAGGAGCCGAAACTACAATAAGCTTCAGCAAAGAGGACCACCCTCCATCGGTTGTTCGCCCAGGGCACTCGCTCTGGTACTCGACGCGCAAATTGGAGGCTACGCATGTCCAAGGTCTTCATGGATGGGGGAGCGGCATAAACATCATCTTCGCAGATACGCTCCGCAAAATGAATAGGTCAGTCGAAAACCTGCCAAGATCCTCAAATACCTTCCACGGTATCGTTCCAGGGAAAGCAATAAGCCCAGAGGGCACCATACAACTCGACGTAACGTTGGGGACAAGCACCACTTCAGGACAGAGTCGATTGAGTTCGAAGTGGTCGACTGGAAGTCACAATACCATGCTATACTTGGACGCCCGACGTTCGCTCGATTCATGGCGGTGCCACATTACGCATACCTCCAGCTGAAGATGCCTGGACCAAAAGGAGTAATCACAGTCAAGGGGAACTTCCAAAAGTCTGACTCTTGTGATCGAGAATTCAGCAAAATCTCTGAGATGTTTGGCATGGAAGCAACACTCGCTGATCTAGCGGTCTCCAACGATCGAACACTTATGCCAGAGCACAAAAAGGTGGCAGTCGACAGAGCATTCAATGCCACCAATGACACAAATCGCATCAGGTGCACCCGACTGACCCGACCAAGACAGTCAATGTCTCGTCGAGTCTGCCTATCGCATAGGAAAGCGCGCTCGTCGAATTCCTCCGTGAGAACTGGGATATATTTGCATGGTGTCCAGCAGACATGCCAGGTATTCCCAGGGAATTCGCCGAGCACTCTCTCCAGCTACTTCCAGATGCTAAACCAGTCAAGCAAACAATGCGCCGCATATCCGGCCCAAAAAGAACTGCAGTCGAAGCCGAAGTCGACAGGCTACTCGCAGCAGGATTCATCAGAGAGATCAAGAAATCACAATGGGTGGCCAACCCCGTACTCGTAGAGAAGAAGCACACAGACATCCTTCGGATGTGTGTAGATTTTACAGCACTCAACAAGTGTTGTCCAAAGGATCACTTTCCACTACCTCGAATCGACCAGATCGTCGACTCCACCGCCGGGTGCGCTCGCTTGTCCTTCCTGGATGCCTACTCGGGTTACCACCAGATAAGGATGAAGGAAGAAGACGAAGAGAAAACGGCGTTCATAACCCCACTCGGGGTCTACTGCTACACCACAATGCCTTTCGGGCTCAAGAACGCAGGCGCAACATACCAGCGCATGATGCAAGATTGCCTCAAGAAGCAAATTGGGCGAAACGTCCAGGTCTATGTAGATGATATCGTCATCACCACAAGAGAGGAAAACACACTACTCGATGACTTGCGAGAGACATTCGCAAACCTCAAACGCTTCCACATCAAGCTCAACCCGAAGAAGTGCACGTTCGGCGTGCCAGCCGGGCAACTCCTCGGGTATCTAGTCTCAGCTCGAGGAATCGAGGCGGACCCGGAGAAAATACAGGCCATCTTGACGATGCAAAGGCCTTCAAAGCTCCATGACGTGCAAAAATTGGCGGGTCGAGTAGCAGCGCTCAGTCGATTCATCAGCAAGCTAGGCGAAAAAGCACTCCCGTTCTATCGACTGATGAAGAAAGCAGATAAGTTCGAGTGGACGCCAGAAGCCGAAGCAGCCTTCACGGACCTCAAGCGAGTCCTCACAAGCCCTCCAATCCTCGTAGCAAAGGAACGCGAGCCACTATACCTATATGTCTCTGCAACTAACAGGGTGGTAAGCACTGTTCTAGTGGTCGAACGCAGGGAGGAGGGACACGCCCAAAGCATACAACGTCCAGTCTATTACTTGAGTGAAGTGCTCTCCACATCAAAGCAGCGGTACCCGCACTATCAGAAGCTGGCATACGCCGTGTTCATGTCCTCAAGGAAGCTGACGCATTACTTCTCCGAGCACCCGATCACTGTAATCAGCACTTCAGGGATCGGGGACATCCTCACAAACCCCAATGCGACTGGGCGAGTAGCAAAATGGCTCATCGAGCTAGCACCAAGAGACATCAGTATGATTACCCGAAGGCCATCAAAGCACAAGTTTTACCCGACTTCCACACCGAGTGGATTGAAGCTCAGCTCCCAGGAGCACCAGATGTGTCCAATTCCTGGACTATGTACTTTGATGGCTCGAAGAAAAACGAAGGCGCAGGCGCAGGTGTCATCCTCATATCACCAAAAGGCGACAAGCTCCGCTATATACTGCAAATGGGATTCGAGTTCCCATCCAATAACGAAGCAGAATATGAGGCTCTGATCCATGGCATGAGGATGGCCAAAGCCCTCGGGTGCACTCGACTGATGATCTACGGCGACTCGAATCTGGTGGTGCAGCAAACAATGAAGGCTTGTGACGCAATCGCAGATAACATGATCGCCTACCGTGACTGTACAACATCATGGAGGGCAGCTTCGAAGGCTGCGAGTTGCGGCACATAGGGCGTGAAAGCAATGAAGAAGCAGATAAGTTAGCCAACATTGGTGCGACCAAAGCACCAGTGCCACCTGGTGTCTTCTTCGAGCGCATAGAGCACAGATCAATCAAAAAGAAGCGGGCAACTCCTGCACCAGCCGCACCAGCCAAGAGCAAAACACCTAGCACAGAGGACCCACCAGTCGAGGTACTCCTCATCGAGCCAACTTGGACTCAACCCTTCCTCGCATACATACTCCGCGGCGAGGTACCCGAAGACTTCACAGAGTCAAGACGCGTCACTCGACGATCTAAAGCATACACTGTCATCAACGGTGAACTTTACAAACGCAGCATATCAGGTATGTTCCAGCGTTGCATAGCATTTGAAGATGGCCAAGCCATCCTTCGTGATATTCATGCAGGTACTTGCGGGCATCACGCCAGCAGTCGATCACTCGTAGCCAAAGCCTTTCGCGCAGGCTTCTACTGGCCCACAGCACTCAAAGACGCGGAGGACATAGTCAAAAGGTGCATCGGCTGCCAAAAATTCGCCACAAAGCCGCACGCACCCGCATCGGCGTTGAAGACAATACCATTGGCCTGGCCTTTCGCCCAGTGGGGGCTCGATATGGTTGGGCCACTCAAAAAATCCTCCCATGGAGGGCATACTCACCTTCTGGTGGCGGTCGACAAGTTCACCAAGTGGATTGAAGCAGTACCCATCACAAGTTCGACTGCCGCTACAGCAGTCAATTTCATAAAATCCATCATATACCGCTTTGGTGTGCCAAATAGCATCACTGACAACGGTACAAACTTCACGGCTGAGGAATTCAAATCCTTCTGCAAAGAGCAAGATATCACGCTCAATTATGCATCTGTGGCGCACCCGCAATCAAACGGCCAAGTCGAAAAGGCCAATGGGCTCGTGACAAGTGGAATCAAGAAGCGCCTCCTGGTGCCACTCAAAAGGGCTGCGGGTGCTTGGGTAGAAGAGCTTCCGTCTGTGCTATGGAGCCTACGCACAACACCCAACGCCTCAACGCAATTCACTCCATTCTTCATGGTCTACGGCGCAGAGGCAATTCTGCCATCAGACGTAAGGTTCAACGCACCAAGAGTCGAAGCATACAATGAAGAAGATGCAGACGAGCACTCGAAGACGCAGTCGACTTGCTAGAAGAAGCACGTAACACGGCGCTCGCACGCACAGCTATTTATCAGCAGGACCTCCGCAACTATCACAGCCGTCGACTGCGTACCAGGTCCTTCGAGGTTGGCGACCTGGTACTTCGACTGAAGCAAAAGAAGGTGCATAAACTCGCTTCTCCATGGGAAGGACCCTTTATCATCACCGAGGTCGTTGGTGGTGGAGCATATAGACTGAAGCACGCGAAGACAGGAGAACTCTCGCATAATCCTTGGAACGTTGCGCAGCTGCGCCGTTTCTATGCTTAGATTGATCAGTCGAACAATGTAATAGGCACATATGTCGGATAGCTGCAGGTTTCAGACGCGCTCTTTTCCTTACCAGGGTACCTAAGGGGACTGGAAGGTTTTTAATGAGGCGGCCTGCAGCTTAACATTCAAAAAAGGAATATAATTCATGATTCCTCATATTTCTCCCTGCTTACTACTCGCATAAATTGATTTCACAAAATTAGCCTCACCCGAGCACTCGGGGGCTGCGCTATCTCAAAAAGCATGTGTTTCCGCTTGTTCACAACATAATACCCCAGCCGCACTCGAATACTCGGGGGCTGGGTCATAAAAATCATACATAAACACAAAAGTTGCTCAACCACTCAATTATTCGAGGGTTGAGCCTAGAAGCATCAAGTGAAGCTTCAAGTATTGCAAAAATTCATAACCGCACATAAATAGTCATGGACTGTGCAGCTTATGTTTGATACTCTAAAATATTTCTATCAAGTTCACTCAAAATACACGGGGGCTGGATAGTCCTAATTTTACAGCATGTTGCTTCATACACCCCGCTCAACAGGCTCGGGGGCTGCATACGTGTAAACAAATAATGTACAATAATCACAAGTGTTGCGTTTTACACTTTGGAGTTACTTCCCATACACATAACCTACTCAACAGGTTCTTCCTTGGGTTCGGTCCATTTTTCCTCCTCCTTCAGCACACGATGGATTAGGACCAGTGCGTCCACTCGTGTCTCTTGGTAGTGCTCCTCCATCGGCACAGGACCACCACCTGGTAAGGGTGCGGGTCCCATCGCAATCCTTTTCAAATCAAGGTGCGGAAGGTGCGATCGCACAAAGGCAAGAGCAACGTTAGCCCCGCTAATCAGTTGCTCACGCACAAACTTCTTGATCGCCTTGCCTTTTCGAAATTTCTTCAGCAAAGCCACAAGGCCCTGTGGTTGCTCATTCAAAGGAAACAAAGCTTCGTGGACTCGAAATAAAGCCAGCCTGCAAGTCTCCAGTCGAATGGCTGTGCGCCAAGCACGGTCCAGAAGCCTTACCAAAATGGCACTCTTCTCCCTGTCTGACCAGAAGGGGTGGGCGGAGTACTCAGTGCTACTCGCATGACCATCGAGTCGATCCTGAATTCGTGCCTCCTCCTTTATTGGGTCAGAACAAACACCTGCGCAAAAGCAAAGGGCTCATCATCGCCCAGTCGAGTCACCTTGCTAAGAAGAGATCTCGATGATTCAAAAATGTCTTACATTCGAGTTGCAGATTTACTCTCTCCAACTCCTCAAGCAAAAAGGCTTCTCGCTCTGTAGTTGGGGATGACCTCGACTGCAACTCAGCATACGCATCTTGCGTTTCCTTCAGCTCGCGAGTAACTTCGGAAAGCTTTTGATGAAGAAAGTCCATAATTTTCTGGTCATTAACGCTTCGTGACTTCGAAGAACCACCCACAACAGGGCCAGTCGATGGTTTAGAAGCTCGGTTCTACAGTCAGAATAATTCAATGCATAAGGAAGCATAAAAGAATTCAAACAAAAGGCTCGGGGGCTGCGCCTCCCGATCACTGAAGTTCATGTTTCATAACAAGACAGATACGATGTCTGATAATTTACATATAGCAAAAGCAAAGTGACGCAATTCCTAGACCTAGTCAAACAAAGGGGTCACTGGCTAAGTCGTCGACTTCTTGGAGGAAGTTTTCTTCGCCTGGACCTTGGCTGCCCTTTCTTCAACAGTTGTTACCAGCTGTTGGGCATATGTTTTGGCGGCTTCCATCCAAGTGCCGAGCCCGACGGTTTTGCCATCAGGACCCCGTGGAAACTTCTTTGTGGCTGCGTCAAAATCTGCCTCGACTCCGTGCGCGAGCAACATGAGAAAAGTAGTCTGAGCACCACTTACCATTTGCTCGCGACTGAAGTCAGCAACGGCAGTCCCTTCAGGCTTGAATAGATCAACCAGCTCTGCAAAGGAAGATGGTAGCTCCTCGCCGGGGAAGAAGCTGCCATGGAGGGCACCCAGGGCACTCGCCGCCTGCGTTAGCATCTCCCCTGCTCTGCTACTGGTGGCCTCCGAGACAGCCACACTTTCATCAAGTGAGGTGCCAAGGCTCTGCTTGCCAGTAGCAGTCGGGCCATCCATCACGCCTAGCATAAGGGTAAAATAATCAGCACCATGTATCAGAAACCTCAAACATCTAAGGAGCAGAGCAAAAATTCTTACCAGTTAAGCTGGTGCTGGCGGCAGAGAGTCGACCAATCGCCGACTCCTCCCTAACTTCGGCTGTTTTCAGCCTCTTCTCCAGATCAGCCACTCGACGGGTGGCGTTGTTCAAATTTTCTGCCGCTTCAGTGGCGGCCTCTACAAAAACAGATGCACATGATTAGTAGGCTGCAAGAGAAATCACCCTCAACAAGTGGTGATAGCATAAAAAGATACGCACTCTTTGCAACTTCGAGTTGCTGCTGCAGGGTGGCGGCTTCAGTCTCCTTGTGCACATACTGGGCACCAGCCTTCAGCAACTCTCGCACAAACGCCTAAGTACACGACATGGGCAAATTCACAACTCAATAACTGAGTATAGGCAAAAATTTCGCATTTGATTCAAACTTTGGCAAGCACAAACTTACGTGTTCCAAGAAGGAAGAAGTCGACGCAGGGACACCTGCAGCCGCAGCTCCACTCTCAGTTGCTGCAACCTCCGGCTGGGGTGGCGTAGCTGTGGCTGTAGCGGCAGGAGTCGCCGGGGTAGGCGGCTGCTCTGGTGGCAGCGTCCGTGCAGTGGACGCTGCGCTGCTCTTTTCCGCCGTAGGTGGCGGAGGCATATCCTCATCGAGGAAACACTGTTTCACACATTATAAGCATACAAGGTGGTATTATTCATAACATTACGAAGCATAAGATACAATCGACCAGGTGCAAGCACACCCATGCTCGGGCGCGATTTCTTCGGTGGTCGAGGGGGAAGCGAGCGAATCGGGGGAACCTCGAGTGGCGCCGTCATCGACTCCGTCCTATCTTCCTCCTTCTCCTCCGAGTCAGCGGTGTCTTCCTCGTCGCGTGACCGCTTCTGCTTGCCCTGCACCTCAGCATCGCCCTCATCGGCTTCTGGCGTGTGTGCGCAGTGGCGAGTGAAGCCATCTCGTCATCCGAATCTACCTCGAGTGGCTCATTGTCTGGCACTGGGCCGCTCTCTGGCAAGGGAGGCATTGACTCAAACATTTTGTGTCCCTGCATACATAAACAGCAAAGGATTCAACATCACACATGCATAACATATCAGCTGAGATGTAGTATCAACTGTTACCTCTGGCAGAGGGTTGCTGGTCTCATAAGGAGGCACAGGCGAGTTCATCTCGCAGGGATCTTCATCGGTAAGCTTGGTAAGGCTCCTTACCAACTTCTCCGCTTCCGCATCAGATAGCTCCACTGCGCGTGAGCGGGTTGGATCAGAAGCCCCACCATATGCCCACAAAGCATGCACTCGGGCTCGGAGAGGCTGCACTCGCCTCTTGGCCATAATGGCTAGCAGATGGATCCCTGTGACCTCTCGACCAGCAGTGGTCTGAAGCTTCAGCACCTTCTCCATCAGAATGTCAGCCTCTTCGGCTTCGACTCCGGTCGGCTGGGCAATCCATGATGGCCTCTTCTTCACCAGGGCGTCTGCGTCAAAGGAAGGCAACCCGAAGGTTTGGTCGCCAACGGTCACATCCTTGATGTAGAACCACTTCTGGCGCCATCCTTGCACAGACTCTAGGAAGTTGATCTTGAAGTACTCGACATCAGGTCGAGCTTGTACTCCAAAACCACCAGGTCCCTTGGTGCTGTGCTGGCGCTTGACGTTGAAGATGCGGCGGAACAGACCAAAGTGGGGTGCGACGCCCAAGAAGCACTCGCAAAGGACGAAGTAACACGCAATGTGCAAAAGCCCATTGGGCGTGAAATCGTGCAATTGCACTCCATACACGTGCATCAGTGCACGAAGAAAGTTGTGAACAGGGAAGGAGAATCCCCTGTTCACAAAATCAACAAAGCAGACCCGCTCATTGGGGCCTGGGCGCGGGATTACCTCGGCACCGGGAAGGCGAACTTGAGAGGTGTCCTCAGGGATCAGCCCGTCGTTCCGCAGGCCAGTGAGCATCCTCTTGCTGCAGGTGGATTTGGTCCACGCGCCCTTCTCCCTCTTCAAGCCACTGGCAGCGGCTCCCGCGGCGCTATCCGCCGATGCAGCACTCCTGCCCCTTCGGGTGGTAGGCTTCGTCATCGCGGTGGCGGTTGCACAAGCTTTGCTCTGCGGCAATGGCGATGCGAGAGGAGGAAGAGGAAGTAGCGGCGGCGGAGAGTAAATGGCAAGTAAAAACACTATTTACGCCGCCGTCCCCTTTTTAACCTCAAAAGCAAAAGAATCCGCACCGTCGATGCGAGATCGTGGGCACATAAGCAAATCTAACCGTACACGTGGCAGCCATGGAGGGCAACCGTCGCCGGCCACTCCGCCCACTACGCACGGGAATCTAGGAACTACAATCATGGCTCCGGAGAAATCGTGCCTGAACGGTCAAATCCAGTCCAAACAGCTGTACAATGGGCCCACAAGACGTGTCACGTCCCATCTCTCGTAGAGCAGCGCACGCTGTCGTGGGTTTGTCACGTCAGGTGTCATAGATGACTTCGTAGGTGTGGGATTACGCGAGTCAAGCATCTCCGAGCTTGGGATCGCAGGAACAAAGATCAACACAGATTTACCCAGGTTCGGCCCCCTCAATGTGAGGTAAAAGACCTACTTCCTGCCTACCCTAGATTGGTATTGATATGATAATCGAGGTGTTACAATGGAGGCGATCCGATCTGGTACTCGCCGTATGAGCTAGGGTTTAGGGCTTGATAGCTTGACCCGCTCTAAGTCCTGCGAGTCCTCTTTATATACACAGAGGCTCGCTAGGTTACAAAAGGAAACTTCCCCATAAGGAATACGTCCACAGAGGCCTACTCGGAGACTACTTGGTCTTCACGTCCTCCGGGATATGTCTTCTAGATCTTTCCCCTTATGGCGGTTCAATATTGGGCTTGCTCCCAAGTGGGCCTTTGTCCGTGCGAGTAAGTTAAGTCGCACTGGGCCGCGGGTTAATCCAGAAAGTATTCCCCCGACATTAGCCCCCAAGATTGGTTAGGACTTTACGGTGAGAATCTTCTGACCTCTTGAAATGGTCTCTGAGCCGCACTGCAAACGTTCTGACCAATCTCTGACTTATGCGATTCAGAGCTGTGACTTATCTGCGCGACTCATCTCCCTTCTGGAAATATTCTGTTTCCTTTAATTGCGGACCGTTACTCGTTTTGCGGGCGCAAATTGTGCCGTTGGTTGCGAGCGCAGATAGTGCCGTTAGTTGCGGGCCCTTCAGTTATAAGCTGCGGCCACCTAGGTCATTATCATTTGCCCTTGCAATCTTCTCATCCCTAGCCGCGCCGTCTTCTTCCTCGACCCGAGCCTAGTTCCCCAATCCAATCTCCCCTCGCAATGGCGCCCAAGGCGAAGCCATCTGACGATAGGCGCAGGATCTCCTGCAACTGGGAAGGATCCTGGGTAACGGAGGAAACTCTTGCAGATCTGGCCGAGGCTGGCTTCTTGCCGCCGAAGGAGGACGGCGTCTGGCGGGCGCCAGGCGATGAAATCGAGCCGCGCCCCAAGCCCAACGAGCTGGTGATGTTCGTGGAGCACGTGGAGCGTGGATTCACGCCGCCAGGTTCTCCCTTCTTCCGCAATTTGCTGCAACGCCTAGGCCTCCGTCTTCACGACATCGGGCCCAACTCAATGCTCCAGGTGAGCAATTTTCATGTGTTGTGCGAGGACTATCTTGGCATAGCCCCCAACATCGATCTATGGCTGGCCTCTTTCACCTGCAACAGCCAACTTGTCTCCAAGGGTGGCGCCTACGTTCAGGTCGGCGCCATCTCTCTTCAACGCCATAGGAACTCTTGCCTTCCCAAGCTAGCCCTGGCGAATCGACCCAGGGCTTGGCAAAAATCTTTCTTCTATTGCCAAGATACTTCACCGGAGGGCGAAACTCGCCTTCCCTCCTGGTCTAACACCCTCTTCGTGCCTACCGAGGCACTGAAATCAAAACCCCGCGACTCGGCCATGCCCTTCATCAATGAGTCGCTGATCAAGGTCCGCGCCTTAATAGGTCATGGTCTTACTGGCCTTGATCTTCTCTCTTGCTGGACCAAATGGCGCATTCAGCCCGTGAGTCCACGACAGCGATCCTTCCTTGAGTGCACAGGCACCTCTGCTGACGTCGATCGTATCAAGGCTTCGGACTGGAGGCCTGAGGATTGGGTGGAATTTGTCACCCGCGTGACTGAGGAGAAGGACATCTCCTTCGATAAGGTGGGGCTTGCCCCTTTCAGTGTTAACAACAAGCCTTTTGAGGTAACTCCTCTTCTCTGTCTTTTCGCCTTCGTAGTTGAGTCGCATTCCTTTTCTTAATACTGCAACTTATATCTTCTGATCCAGGCTGATGAGAATTACTGGTCGCTGCCTGCGACCGTTCCGGCACTGCTGCTCCCAAGCGTGCCGCACGAAAGAAGTTGCTGCCCACTCTAGAGGGCAGCGAACTGCTGATATCCCTCTGTCGCCTCTGCGGCCTCAGAGGATGAAGAGACTGAACTGGACGAGGATGACAGTCCAGTGCCAGCCGCGAGTTCTGTTGCCGCGGCTGGACCAACTCCCCGTAGAGCCTCCAAGAGGCTATCTCGTGAGGAGCCAGAGGTTGATGCTCTGGAAAACCCTGAGGCCACGAAGCGTCGCAAACCTGCTACGGGCGCGACCTCCTCCGCTGCCAGGCGTGTGTTCAAAGCCACCGCCTCGCTGAAGAAGACATGGGTCCCCACTCTGGTAATTTCTGTTGTCTTGTCATCTTGAATGCTTATTCTTTTTCCTCTACTGACACGCAAAACTTCTGCTCGTAGATTCTGGGACCCAAGGCCTGTCCTCACCGTCAAGCGGGAACTTATGGCCTTTGTGAAGATGGCTCCAGAGTTAGTGACTTTTCCCTGTGCTTATAATACTTTTATTCTGGCTTATGTGCTTCTTCTTCACACAATGCCCTTGCTTTTTGCAGAAGTGCGGCTAAACCCGCGGCTGAGCCTGGAACCGCGGTTGAGCCGCGTTTATCACCTGCGGCTCATACCGCCATGGTAGAGGGCGTGGCCACCACTGATGACCTGGCCACGGTCCCTGTTCTTGACACAGCCCCCAAGAGGTGGCTCTGGAGGATAGAACGGATCCCCTTATGATCCAGGACGTGGAGAAGGTCAACCCCTCCTCCATAGATGTAATGGCCAAGGATGCTGATGCGCCAGTGATTGAGTCGCCAGCGGCAGACAGCCTGCGGTCGCCAATTCTGCGTGCTGAGGTTGCTTCTTCCTCCTCCACAAGCCGCGCTGAGAGACTGTCAGAGGCTATCATTGCCTCAAATGACAAGCAAGCCATGGAGCTCCGCAAGGCACTGTCTGACCTGTCTGCGGCTTATAAGGTAAACTTCTATCTCCAGTTATCTGTCTCTAGCCCCCAAGGATCAAGTTTCTTCTTTGACTGTAAAGGGAGACTTGATGCTTCTCTTTTAGCTGTTGATATATACTTACTAACTGATGTACCCTTTGTAGGAGGAACTAAGCTCCATAACAGCTGCCAAACTGCCTTGGAAAAGCAGCTGGGGGATACTCCCTCTGAACTGGAGAGGCTGCGCGAGCTCCTTGGCCAGCGTGACGCTGAGCTGAAGAAGAGGGAAACCAGGATGGGCGAGCTATCTGATGAAAGCTTCAAGTTATCTGAGCAAGCCAAAGCCACCGAGCTGCGGCTTAAAACTGTTGAAGAGAAGTTCCAAGAGAGGGTCCAGCAGCTGGACCTCCAAGTCAGTGCTCAGAAAGACGCCATTGCTGATGCCAACGAGGACGCAAGGCTTAAGGCTGTTTCCATTGGCGAGCTTGAGAAAAAGTTGAAGAAAGTTTCTGATGCCCATAACCTTGTCCACGCCAAAGTGTGCATCATGACTCAAGAGTTAACTGGTATGTGTTGCGACTCATATCTGCATCTGTTTTCTCTACTATCTTTGCCTGTATGTTGTAGAGCTGACGGAGACATGCCTCGATGTAGGTGAAGATGCCAAGGAGCAGCGCGGCAGTACTCAAGAACAGCTGGAGTATATCCGCGATTTTTCGCGAAGAACTTGTGATGCCATGAAATCACTGTCTAAGTGCCTGCTGCCGACCAAGCCAGTCCCCGGTGATTCTGAAGGGCTGCTAAAAAGACTGCTTAGGGCGCCTCAGTTCTTTTTGGACTGGAAGGAGTCCTCAGCTCGCACCGGCGCGGCTCATGTTCTTGCTTTGGCCAAGACATACTATCCTTCTTTTGATGCTGCCAAGGTTGCAAAAGGTAGGCCCTCGAAGAAGGTGGATGGCACCGAACTGACGGCCTCAGAATATGCGGCGACTTGGAAGGATATGCGCGGCCACGCGACTGAACTGGTGGAGGGGATAGATCTTGCGACCTATATGGGCAAGTATAATGCAGATGGAAGCAGATGGGAGAAGTTACCCGCTCCGTCATCCAGTGCGGTGATTCCGCAGGAAAAGAACCCCTCTCCAGGCGTATCCAGCTCTGCAGCCCCCAAGCCCGCGACTGAAGAGCCCTCCAGCGAGCCTGCGATTGCTCCTTCTGGCAAGCTTGGTAAGCCGCCTGTTCCTCCTTCCCCCGGCCAAAAGCTGCGCACAAGTGAAGAAGAGAAAACAATGGTTTATGATCTTGGCCCTTAGCGGCCTGTAATAATTGTTAGAATTTATGTGTCATAAGACAATATTATGGTTTGCTTAAGTACTCTCAGCAGTACATGTTTCGACCAATAGGCTGGTCCTTATGATTTGTCTCGGTTTTTCCTCACTTAGGCCCTTGCGCGGCTCAGTATTTCCCAGGTAAAAAGTGCGTGTTCAGGGTCGAGAGCGGCCATGATAGGCAATCAAACTCGATTGACGCCGCATAGTGCAAGTCGCATCCAAGAGAGGTTGAGTATAATCACGATAAATGCCACTTGTTTGGCGATCCCAAGGAATAGGCCGCGCTAAAAAGCTGCCGCACCCCCAAGGGACCAATGATTAAAAAATAAAAGACTCACAGCTCAATTGGTAGTTTGAGATGCTTTATTTCAGAATCATTATATGATACATAGGGTCGGTCGCGCCTAGGTGGCGACCAGAAGTGATGCTTGGGTCGGTTGCGCCTAGGTGGCAACCAGAGATGTTACATGGGTCGGTCGCGCCTGAGTGGCGACCAGAATTGGGTCGATCGCGCCTAGGTGGCATCAGAGTGTTACATTGGGTCGGTCGCGCCTGAGTGGCGACCAGAATTGGGTCGATCGCGCCTAGGTGGCGATCAGAGTGTTACATGGGTCGGTCGCGCCTGAGTGGCGACCAGAATTGGGTCGATCGCGCCTAGGTGGCGATCAGAAGTGTTACATTGGGTCGGTCGCGCCTGAGTGGCGACCAGAATTGGGTCGATCGCGCCTAGGTGGCGATCAGAATTGAAGTTTTTAGCCCTGAGTGGCCAGCTTGATGATGTAAACTCTTAATAATTTTGTTGCGGCTGCTGATGGCAACTCGCGATGCCTGGGATGTGTCCTTATTGGCAATGGCTTGTAGCCTTTGACTTCCTTGCCTCCCTTGCGGCCGTAATCTGAAGTCGCAAGTCAGGCAGGTGCCTCTTAGCCTTCACGATGTCATCAAAATTCTCCTGCGACTCGCGCATGGGCGCGCTCTCTGCGATGCAAGCTGCTCTGGCCATGGCCTTGTCCCTCTTCGCATTCTTGAGCTATTCTTTTGTCGCCATTGATGGTGATGACTCCCCTAGGGC
This sequence comes from Poa pratensis, assembly GCA_947311845.1. Classification (NCBI taxonomy): domain Eukaryota; kingdom Viridiplantae; phylum Streptophyta; class Magnoliopsida; order Poales; family Poaceae; genus Poa; species Poa pratensis. The sequence goes on along the minus strand of CAMZMU010000047.1, from coordinate 9,527,383 downwards.
CTGGTATTTTAAGCTTTAGGTACACATAGCACGGCCTAGCCATAAACTTTGCGAATGCTTCTCTGCCAAACAGCGCATGATATGGGCTCTGGAAATCTACAACCTCGAACCAAATGTACTCGCTCCTGAAGTTGCTTTGTGTCCCAAAGGCGACCTCCAAGTTGATTCGCCCCAATGGCTGAGCTGATATGCCTGGCACGACACCGTGAAACGTTGTTCTTGATGGGTGTAGCTGCTTTTCTTGGAGGTTCATTCTTTTGAAGGTTTCATAGTATAATATATTGATGCTGCTGCCTCCATCCATCAGTACTTTGCTCAACTTGTACCCTGCGACTTGAGGGCAACCACCAGCGCGAGTTTTCCCTCTTCATTTATTTCTCCTGGGTGATCCTCGCGGCTCCAAACACTGGCTGCTCGGACCACTTTAGCCACTGTGGGACGGCTGGTACTATGGCATTAACAGCCTGATTGCGTCGTCGCAGCTTTTGTTCCCTCCTTGAAGTATTCACCACAATGGTATGATACTGACCCAACTGTTTTGGGAACTGTGGCTGATCTGGCTGCGGATTTGGGACGGCGTTGTTGCTGTTGTTGCCTCCGCCGTGGTTACCTTCCTCGTTGTTTTGATGATTGTTGTTTGTGTTGAGTGGTTGTCCATCCTTCCACTTTTTGTAATGATAACACTGTGCCTTCGTGTGGTTGGGTGGTTTCCCATCTTTTCCTATATGGATGTCGCAGGGGCGGTTGAAAACCTCTTCCAAATTAACTGGGTGAAAATTCCTTCCTCTGCTGCTGCTTTGTTTGTAACGAGTGTTCGTATTTGCGACTAACCCTGAGTTTCCTTCCTCGTTTTTGCGCTTGTTATAACTCGCATTGGCATTGCTAGCTTGCTGTTGTTGAGGCTTGCTACTGGCCTTCTTTCCCTTGCCAGTGTTTTCCTCTTCCTCCCCATCAGATGCGTCCCTGGTTTTATCCGAGCTAGCATACTTGTTGGCCGCCGCCATTACCTCGCTTAGGCTCTTGACTTTATCCTTCATGCGACCTAGTTTGTGGACTAGCGGCTCAAATTTGCAATTTTTCTCCATGACAAGGACTGCTGAACTGGGTGGTATGTTATCTGAGGAATGTATGATCTCTGCGACCCTTCTCATCCAGTGGCGACTCGACTCGCCTTCCTTCTGTACACAACGCTCAAGGTCCTCTATGCTGCAGAGTCGCTTGCATGTTCCTTGGAAATTCTTGATAAAAGCTTCCTTCATCTCATCCCAAGAGTTTATTGAATTTGGTGGCAAATTTTGCAGCCATATGTGAGCTGCGCCTTCTAACATCATGTTTAGGTAACGTGCGCAGATCTCTTCGGATGCGTTTAGGATGCTCATGCCCATCTCGTAATTGTTGAGCCAAGTAACAGGGTCCATGCTTGCGTTGTAGTTGGCGACCTTGCGAGGCCCTTTGAAATCTGCAGGAAACGGTTCAGACCTGATTCTTTCGCTGAAACAGACTGGGCCTTTGAGTCGCGACGATAGGTTGGACGAAGCTGGTCTTCCTATTGGATTAGCCGCCGCGCGCGGCTGCACAACCTCTATGGGTTGAACTTGCTGAGGTTGATTTTGAGCCGCAGGTTGATCTTCCCTTTGTCGCCTAGCCGAACTCGAAGTCGCAACGTGTGGGACTCCGCGTGGATGCTTCTCTCCGCCGTTGCTCTGCTATTGTAAGGGGTGGAGTGCAGCCGTCCTGCGTGTTCGGACATATTTGCCTGCTGTATTACTGCTGTGCTCAGCATCTCAATGGCACGCCGTGCCTCTCTGTCCATTGGCGTGTTTCCTGCTGGCGCTAACCTGGCCAAGATGTTTGTGGCCGCAAAGAGATTCTCCACTGGGCTAACATAATGCCCTTGCGGCGTGTGGAACCTTTGAGGCTGCTGTGGCGACTGCTGAACAAAGGTTGGCTGCGTCAATGGCGGGGGCATCATGGCCCTGTTGTTAGCCTGCACTATGGCCCTTGATCCAGGTATCTCTGCTGCTCTTGGTGCTGCGAAGGATGGAACCGCTGGTACGATTGATGGTACAGCGATTGCTTGAACCGCGGGCGCAGCTAACGGGGCCACGGACCGCATAACCATGGCAGATGGTGCCATGTGTGTGGGTACCGCGACTGAAGGTTGTGCGACCCCTGACCATGCGACCGGGTGCGCTGTGTTGGTGGCGACTGATGGACCGCAATTGCTGGTTCAGCGGTAGGCGATTGGAACAGCTCCATAGGGTTTACTGTTCCTGGCTGCAGGCGACTCGCGTGGCGTCTGTGTGGCAAGGTGGCCTGTATTCCTTGCAGAGTATTGGTTTCCTCGATGAGTCGCAGTTGCTCCTGTTGGAGGCGCTGTTCCTCTCGCGCCAGCCTGGCTCTCTCATCCGCGATTCTCTGGACTTCATCATATAGCCCGATCCTGGTAGCCTCCAATTCTGTTACCCTAGCAGCCGCGTTAACCGCAGATATCGGCGTAAGCAACACGCTTCCTTGTGGCGGCGTGACCGCTGCATTGGGGGCTACCCTTGACCCTGATTCCGCAGGCGCGACTCCAGGTGGAGTTTCTCTGTTTGCGACTCCTGAGGCCGCGACTCCAGATGCGTCTAGCGCGGCTTGTTCTGTTGCTTCCGGCGGTGTGGGGGCTAAGCTGCCTGGTGGCATGCCCAGCCCTTCGTCCGCTTCTGTGGTCCTGTAGACCCCTTCAACATGCCGATCTTCTACAGAGGGCGAGCCACTATCCACAGGGCCTTCGCATAGCCTTTCCTCAAGGACATACTCAATGGATTGGCCTTCTTCGTCTTCAAGAGGCAGCGACTCGTAGTTGATAGATTCTTCTTCTTGGTCCACTGTTACCGCGACTCCTTCTTCTGAGTCGCCATGTTGCGATGGATCCTCTGACTCGCCGCCAATGAAGCCGACGAAGACGTTGATGGATCCAAAGGGGATGACGTGGCCGGTCTCCAAGTAATCTGCTTCCGGTCCCCAGCTTGAATCGTCGATGAGGGGTGTGCCATTGACCGTGATGATACGGCCAACAACAAGATCTTCAGCTCCCTTCATGGATCCTGCGCGGAACGTGACGCTCTTGACCGCAGGCCCCACGGTGGGCGCCAACTGTCGTGGGTTTGTCACGTCAGGTGTCATAGATGACTTCGTAGGTGTGGGATTACGCGAGTCAAGCATCTCCGAGCTTGGGATCGCAGGAACAAAGATCAACACAGATTTACCCAGGTTCGGCCCCCTCAATGTGAGGTAAAAGACCTACTTCCTGCCTACCCTAGATTGGTATTGATATGATAATCGAGGTGTTACAATGGAGGCGATCCGATCTGGTACTCGCCGTATGAGCTAGGGTTTAGGGCTTGATAGCTTGACCCGCTCTAAGTCCTGCGAGTCCTCTTTATATACACAGAGGCTCGCTAGGTTACAAAAGGAAACTTCCCCATAAGGAATACGTCCACAGAGGCCTACTCGGAGACTACTTGGTCTTCACGTCCTCCGGGATATGTCTTCTAGATCTTTCCCTTATGGCGGTTCAATATTGGGCTTGCTCCCAAGTGGGCCTTTGTCCGTGCGAGTAAGTTAAGTCGCACTGGGCCGCGGGTAAATCCAGAAAGTTCCCCCGACACACGCCACCGCGTGTCAGGTGGCGCAGTCGCCATAAAACGTCATCCATGACGTCATTGCAGCAAATTTGTTCCGAAAAGATGTCGGGTTCGCCCAAGCATACTAATCACTCGATTCGTTGTCGGGTGTATGGTCACTCGACTGTCTCTACGATCAAATACATATTACTCCCATCGGAAGCGTATCAAAAATTTCTTCGACTAAAGATGATCATGACTGGGTGATTCTGAGATTATCCTCCATTACAAGTAATAAAGCCAATCTTGGGGGCTACTCCCATCGGGAGCGCTGACGCGCACCGATAGAATTATGGCAAAAGGTTTTCTTCGACTAACAAATGTAGAGAAAGATGGTTTTGAGATTATCCTTCATTGCAATCAATAAAGCACAATCTCGGGGGCTACTCCCATCGGAGCGCTGTCGCGCACCGATAAAATAGTGTCAAAGTGTCAGTCGATGAATATATCGACTGTGTTCATATGCAAAATCATACTCGAAACATTCCCGAGTTGCGTCCGTCGCAAATACCTCGGATGCTGCACGCATAGTGCAAAGGTAAGACCCGCCGACTTTCGAGCTGGGCTAAGGACCGTTCCAGCAACGTCAATCCTTATATTTTCCGTGTCAGCAGACATGATGAAAAATTCCGACGGACGCGTTGGGTAAAATTCAAAGTTATACTGCAAATCGACTCAGTAAGATCTCAGCGGCCTAGTCGAATCTGACCAGATTGTACCAGATTCGAGTCCGGGGACTCGAGTTTGATTGAAAGCTAGTAAGGTGTTACCCAAATGTGTAGTTAACCAGTCCCGATCCGTCGAGTGAACTGGGCCTGCTAAGCTATTATCCCTTGATCATCATAAGCAAAGCCACAATCGATGAAATACTCGACATAGCCAACATGTGCTATTCATACAGGAATTCCAATTATAGTACTAAGATATGACGTGCACTTGCGAACGAGTCCATGCCTGATTCTTCGAGTCAGACAAGTACTCGGGGGCTACTGACAAGGATATACATCTCGGGTACCCTACTGTGAGGGTACCTGGTGCACGTGATGACTAAAAGCCCAACTAGCGAAGATACGACTCGAAGCCCATGACGAGAGGCCCAACAAGATGAAGTAACTACCAAGTTTAGACATAGACATAGTCGGTTTATACTTTCCTTATGTGTAAACTAGGTCGGTTACAAACTCCCGAGACCCAGCCTATTTAAAGGCTGGGAGGGGTGCCGATCTAGAACCAAGCCATACTCGAACCACCAAAACTCTTGCGAGATCGTCATCTCGCCGGAACCACCTTGTAACCACATAATCTCCAGCGATCAATAACAGACAAGCAGGAAGTAGGGTCTTTACCTCCACCCGAGGGGCCTGAACCTGGGTAAATCTTTGCCTCTGCTTGTCAGCCGACGAAACTACCAGTACTACCACGTTCTCTCCCCATAATCTCAACCCTAGGTCCTTAACCATGGGATTTGATGAGGGTACACCTCGTCAGCGGCGGAGCGGCGAGGCAGGGGAGGGGCAGGGGAGGGGCGAGGCAGGACAATCTTCTTCATTTAACTTGTTCTTCGTGTGTGTCCCTTTCTTCTGATTGCGCCGTAACCATGGACAATCTTCTTCATTTAACTTGATGCTTGGGTCAGTGTTCACTTTGAAGGGCGGAATTTCATTAAACTTATCGTAATCTTCTGACATGTCTGTCTTGTCCTCCACTCTCACGATGTTTCTTTTACCTGAAAGAACTATATGGCGCTTTGGCTCATCGTATTATGTATTCGCTTGCTTATCTTTTCTTTTTTTGGTAGGGTAGACATGTCCTTCACATAGAAAACCCGAGCCACTTTACTGGCTAGGACGAATGTTCGTTCTCGTACTCAAGATTCTTGAGATCCACTGTAGTCATTTCGTACCATGGGTCTACCTCTACCTCGCCTTCTAGGTTGAACCATTTGCACTTGAACAAAGGGACCTTAAAAGAAGGTCCATAGTCAAGTTCCCATATCTGCTCTATGTGACCATAATATGTTTCCTTTTGCCCGTTGCAGTTTGTTGCATCAAAGCGGACACCACTGTTTTGGTTGGTGCTCTTTTTATCTTGGTCGACCGTGTAAAATGTATTTCCATTTATCTCGTACCCTTGAAAAGTCAATATAGTCGAAGATGGTTGCTTGGCCAACAAGTATAGCTGTTCTCCAACATTGGTGTCATTAATGAGACGTCTTTGTAACCAACCGCCGAAAGTCTTCATGTGTTCTCCATCAATACAATCTTCAGGTTGCTCCGGGTATTTGGAGCGTAAAATATTCCTGTGTTCCTCGATATACGGAGCCACCAAGCTAAAATTATGTAAACTGTGTAGTGTGCTCGAGTGAAAGAATTCCCGTCTTGACATAGTGTTGCTTTTTTTCCTAGCGTGCCTTTTCCACGCAGTCTCCCTCATGGCGCGATTGAGGAACACCAATCGGCTTTAGATGATCAGGAATAAAGTCAACACAAAACTCAATGACCTCCTCCGTTCCACAGCCCTTGGAGATGCTTCCTTCTGGCCTAGCACGGTTATGAACGTATTCTTTAAGACTCCCATGAACCTCTCAAAGGGGAACATGTTGTGTAGAAATACAGGACCGAGAACGAGAATATCTTCGACTAGGTGAACTATGAGGTGCGTCATAATATTGAGAAGGTTGGTGGGAACACTAACTCAAATCTGACAAGACATTGGACCACATCCTTCTGTAAACTTGGTAGAGTTAGTGGATTGATCACCTTCTGAGAAATTGCATTGAGGAATGCACATAGCTTCACAATGGGTACTCGAACATTTTCTGGTAGAAGCCCCTCAATGCAACGGAAGTAATTGTGTCATAATCACGTGGCAGTCATGAGACTTTAGGTTTTGAAATTTTAGCTCTGCCATGTTTATTATTCCCTTTATATTCGACGAGAAGCCAGATGGAACCTTCATACTGCGAAGACATTCAAAAAATATTTTCTTCTCTTCTTTCGTAAGAGCGTAGCTCGCAGGACCTTGATGATTCTCTGAATGAGCGCCGTCTCGTTCCATCATACGTTGATGGGTCTGCCTTGCTTCCGGTGTATCTTTTGACTTCCCATACACGCCCAAGAAGTTTAGCAGGTTCAAGCAAAGATTTTTTGTCACCTCGATTGCAGAGTGAACCTCTAGCATCATCCAATAGGGCAGCTCCCAAAATATAGATTTCTTCTTCCACATGGGTACGTGGTTGAGAGCGTCATTCGGAACAGATAGACCGCCTGGGCCCTTCCCAAAGATTACTTTTAAATCCTTAACCATATCATGTATAACAGAACTAGAAGGGCGGGTAGGCTTCGGCCGACGATCTGCCTCACCTTTGAAATGTTTGCCTTTCTTTCTTAAGGGATGGTTGGGTACAAGAAATCGACGATGGCCCAGGTACACATTCTTGTTACCTAAATGTATACTTTCAGTCTCACCTAAACAGTGCGTGCATGCATTGTATCCCTTGTTTGACTGTCCTGAAAAGTTACTAAGAGCAGGCCAATCATTGATGGTTACAAACAACAGTGTTCGTAGGTCAAATTCCTCTTGTTTGTGCTCATCCCACACACGCACACCTTCTTCACGCCACAACTGTAAAAGTTCTTCAACCAATGGCCTCAGGTACACATCAATGTCGTTGCCAGGTTGCTTCGGGCCTTGGATGAGCATTGGCATCATAATGAACTTCCGCTTCATGCACAGCCAAGGAGGAAGGTTATAGATACATAGAGTCACATGCCAAGTGCTATGACTGGAGCTCTGCTCTCCAAAAGGATTAAAGCCATCTGTACTTAGACCAAATCTTAAGTTTCTTGCGTCATCTGAAAATGTCGGGAACTCTCTGTCGATTTTTCTCCACTGGGACCCATCAACGGGGTGTCTCAACATCAAGTCTTTCTTACGGTCTTCTTTGTGCCATCGCAACAACTTGGCATGCTCTTTGTTTTGAAACAAACGTTTCAACCGTGATATTATAGGAGCATACCACATCACCTTGGCAGGAACCCTCTTCCTTGGACAACCGTGCTCGCCCTCAACATCACCAGGGTCATCTCGCCCAATCTTATACCGCAATGCACCGCATACAGGACAAGCATTCAAATTTTCGTACTCACCGCGGTAAAGGATGCAGTCATTAATGCATGCATGTATCTTCTGCACCTCTAATCCTAGTGGCAGACCACCTTCTTTGCTTCGTACGTACTAGAGGGCAATTCGTTATCCTTTGGAAGCATCTTCTTAAATATTTTCAGCAAATTTTCAAATCCCTTGTCAGAAGTACCATTCTCTGCCTTCCATTGTAGCAATTCCAGTGTGCTACCCAACTTTTTCTGGCCATTTTCGCAATTTGGGTACAGCAATTTGGTGTGATCAGCTAACATGCGCTCCAACTTCAACCTCTCGTTTTCACTTCCACAGTTCCTTTGTGCATCACGAACGGCCCGACGAAGATCATCGTCGGGCTCAGCAACAATGGGATCTTCTTCAACAATGGGATCTTCTTCAACTTCGAACATAGGATAGTTGTCATTATCCTCTTCTTCTTCATTGTCTTCCATTATAACCCCTCTTTCTCCGTGCTTGGTCCAACAATAATAACCAGGCATGAAACCATTCTGCAACAGGTGGACGTGAAGGACTTTTGAGTTAGAGTGATCACTCATATTCTTACAGACACTGCATGGACAACATATAAAACCATTCGTCCGCTTGTTTGTCTCAGCCACACGGAGAAAATCATGCATGCCATTAATGAACTCGGGACAGCGTCGGTCACCGTACATCCATTGCCGTCTCATCTGCATTATATAAGTATATCAAAAACCATTATATATATACTACATCGATCATGAATAGATAAGTGACTAAATTAATTAATACAAGTTCATCAAGCAAAGTAGAGTAGTGACCAAATCTAATACATAGTTCTCATAAACATACATTAATTGAAACTAACATACAACTATCTAAAGAATTTTAATCCAACAACAAATGCGATCAGAATCGCAACTAAGGTAATTATTGAACCAACAGCATAATGATACCAAGCCTCTTGACTAATGGCATATTTTCTAATCTTTTTAAGCTTCAAGCGCATTGCATTCATCTTGATCTCGTGATCCAAGCGCATTGCCTCCATCTTGATCTCGTGATCATCGACGACGTCGGCAAACTTGAACTCCAATTTCATCTTCTCTTCTAAGCATTGGAGACGAAGATCTTCACTTCTTTTCAATTTTTCTTTCAAATCATTGTTTTCTTTTTCAAAAAACTCGATAATAGGGTCGGTTGGAATTTCCGGTTCAACTACCTCCTAGATAAAAATATATCTATGTCAAGTTGGTCGGCATGATTGTGATAAACACGAGAAACGAAACAAATATATAGTTATAACAAACAATCATACCACATCCGAATAATAGAGCGGACGAGAGCCGGTGTGGACAGATGTCAAAACCATGACACTATATATAACAAACAATTATACAACTAATAAAATTATACAAATAATAATTATGCTTCTAAATCATACACCTAAGATTTTTTTTAAATCAAAAATAGAAAAAGAGGCTCACCGAGGTGGTGCCGGTTACGGGACGGCGCGGGCGATCGACGGACGGAGACGGGACGACACTAAAACACACAAATCATAATTTAGTTTGAGCTCAAATTGCATATAAAACAAATGAAATCACTAACTTAGGCATTTCATCAAACACCTAGCTAGTACTACAAATATGAAATGAGCTAAATAAGCAACGAAACGAGCGCCGAAAGAAAGGATGAAGTTGTGCTAACCCTTGGATAGATGGGGCGCCGTCAATCTTGACAAATGATGAACAAAATGAGGACGAACTCGACCTCGGGAGGGGAAACGGAGAGAAAATGGAGATGAAACTCGAGCTGGAAAAATGAAGCTGGCTGGCTCGGGGTGGAAGATGATGTAGGAAGAACTTTAGTCCCGGTTCCAGCCAAGAACCGAGACTAAAGGACCACCTTTGGTCCCAGTTCCAGCCTAGAACCGGGACTAAAGGTTCTCGCGCGGGCCCCGGCCTCTGCGACAGCATGTGGTGGACCTTTAGTCCCGGTTCTTGTCTGGAACCGGGACTCAAGGTCCCTCACGAACCGGGACGGGGCTGTAGCCGTTGGAAAAGGTAAAATCGAACCCACTAGTTCCGGTTCCTAAGGGAACCGGTACTAAAGGTCGAATCCTTTTGCCCTTTTTCCACTAGTGAAGCAAAGCAAAACATGTAACTTTAGGCTGCATATGACCCTTCAGCCATAGTATTCTCTGAATATAATAGCTGTATGTGCAACATGGAAACGAAATTACTTCATCGGTTTCATTTCAAACTGATCTTCCAACGACATTTATGCCTGGATATGCAAGGTGTTAACTTACTATACTTAGTTATTCATTCTAGCAATCTAGTTGAGCAGACTCACCATATGGAAGACTTAATTTTTTACAAGCAATATGCATCAACAACATCCAATTTTCACTATAATATTCACCAATGCATATCAACATTGAACCAAATATATTTCACTGTTCCTACAAATTGAGGAATTGACAAAGGACTTCCAAGGGATGGAACTACTTTCTTATTAAATTAGAACAGAAATAGAAACTGAAATGCCCGGTGATGGTCTTATCTCGTTGCTTCAGCTGCCGCTCCATTGAGGCATAATAAATATACCTTTTTATATAAAGAGAAAGATACAATTAATAATAAGCATAGTATAGCAGATATAAATTGATAGAAAGATACTTGGTGTTCATCCAGTGGAGCACACAAATAATTTGATAGAAATATACTCATCATGCTCCTTCATGCTAGGGCCTTCACCATCCATGGCTGAAACCTGCCATCCTGAGAGTAAGATTCATGTTAATAGTCAAGTAAATAATTTCTTTTTTTCCGACATCATGATGATTCACACAGCCTTTTACATTGCAAAAAAAAGATTATCAACATGACAATAGCATAGTTTTACAACACAAGGGTCGGCCAGAGTGGTTACATGGATCAACCAACGAAAGACGGGCAAAAATCTAACACTACACATATTGGAATCTTTTAGTGTGTTGCCACCCATCCTGGCACAAGATAGCCCGCACAACCGCCATCAAACGGGTACAACCGGTATCCATAAAATCCCTTTGATCTAGTGGTAGTAGGGAAGAGCACATGTGGATTCAATAGGTTGCGTGGTGAACGACCTGCAAAAAGTGAGCATCTCTAACTTTCTTAAACACAACATCGTTTCTACAATTTCAAATAGCCCAAATAAAAGCACAAACACCAATGCGAATAGTGATTTAGTTTTCTTATCTACACCACACCATGAAGCCAATGACCAAACATATTAGCCACACTGTTTGGTGGAGATATTGAAGGTAAAGTGACTAAGTCTCCATATATGTCGCACAAAAAGACAAAATACAAATAGATGCTCAGCCAACTCATCTGCTTGACAAAACACACATCACTTACATCCAGTCCATCTTCTCAGATTATATTTGGTGATTAAAAGTTTGCGGTGGAGGAACCACATAATTTTTTCAGAGGGATTTAAGCTTCCAAAGATATTTATGCAAGAAAGGGGTATGTCCATGCATATAATCAGAATACATAGATTTAACCGTGAATTGTCCATTAGTAGTTAGTTTCCATTTGAAACAATCATATTCATTTGAAAGTGTGACGCTCATTAATTTCTCAACAAGTTTCTTCCAAGATTACCAATTGTCACCCGTCAATGACAGTCTAAACTCAATATTTAGAGGGTTATTTGACAACACTGCTGCCACCAAAATAATTTTGTGACGTGCAAGGTTAAATGGGTAGTACTGATTTGCCAATGGCTTATCACCTAGCCAAATATCTTCCCAAAAACGAGTATGGGGATCATTGCCAACCACAAACTGTCCTCGTGCATAGATGTCATTTTTAACCGACATAATCTCTTTCTAGAAGGGAGAATATGTATGTTTAGGTTCGGTTTGTGATAATATTTTACCTTGTAAATACTTATTACAAAGTAATTCTTGCCAAACACCCTCTTCTCTTAATATCTTAAAAAGCCATTTGCATAGTAGACAATTATTTTTGATATCTCAAACCTAAATACCCAACCCACCTTGGTCTTTAGGACGACAAACAACGTTCCATTTAGTTAACCGATATTTTTCTTAACCTGATCACTCTGCCAAAAACATCTAGAGCAAATCAAGTCAAGTCTCTCTCGTACCCCAACGGGAATCAGAAAGAAAGAGCGTAAAAACATAGGTAAACTCGTAAGAACCGAATTGATCAACACAAGTCGGTCTACCAGCCGGCCAACACCCCTAGGTTCTTACAAACCGATTTTCAATTATTTTCCATTCCTTATTTAGTAATTTTAGGTAGTGAATAGGTATTCCCAAATATTTGAAAGGCAAAATGCCCACATCACAACCAAAAGTACTACGATACTCATTCTGCACATCCTTGGCCTTACCAAAACAATACAGCTCGCCATTGTGAAAATTTATCTTTAGCCCAGAAAATTGCTCAAACATTGATAAATTTAATTTCATATGAACAGAATATTTCCAGATCATGTTCAAGAAACAAAATAGTATCATCCGCATATTGTAGGATTGATACTCTGAAAGAGCATTTCGTGATCCCTTGTGTTTTGTGTGTTAGTTAACAACACTAGCGATATTTTAATCAAGTGTTAAGTAATTCAGGTTTAGCTCTATAAAACATTGTGCATCAACACCAAAAGGAAAAGAGGATTTTATCGAAGTTCTGGACACTTCCAGGCCGGAGTCTCCGGTCTGTTGGCCGGAGTCTCCGGACTCAGGGGATTCAGTTGAAGAGGCTCAAGTTGGTTCACTCCCTGGACCCTGTCCGGAGTGTTACCGGAAAGTTACCGGAGGAAGGCGGAGTCTCCGCCCCAGGCCGGAGTCTCCGGTCTTTGGACCAAAAGACTCCGGTCTGACCTGCTCCAAGCCTCAAGGTGGTTCAGCCCCTGGACGCAGGCCGGAATCAGCCCGGAGTCTCCGGTCCAGGCCGGAGTCTCCGGTGCTAAGACTGCGGCAACGGTTACATTTTGTGGAGGGGGTATAAATACCCCTCGACCTACCTCCAGCTAGCTAGCTCGCCCAACATTGAAGAACACCATTATTGCAAGCTCAAGAATCACTAGATCTCCTAAATCTCCACCCAAACTTGTTGATCTTTGGAGATTGAAGGAGAAGGCCCAGATCTACATCTTCACCAAGCCGATTTTCATTTCCCCCTCATTCACTTGAGGGACCATTTGCTAGGGTTTCCATTGGGAAAACCTAGCCCCTTGTTGTACTTACTTGTTGTTCTTGTGACAGATTGTAGCCGTTCGGGAGCCCCCAATCCAGTTGTGGGTTGTGCCCCGGATTGTTGTTGTAAAGGCTCCGGACTCCGCTTTGAAGGTTTCCGATAGTTGAAGGTGAACCAAACCTTTGTGGTGTGGTTCATCGAGAAGAAGGTGAAGCCTTTGTGGCTGTTGAGCCATTGTGTTGGCTCACACCTCTCCAACGAGACGTACTCCCCTAAAAAGGAGGAACTGGAAATACATCCGTGTCTCCGCGTGCTTTCACTTCGGTTACCTCTATCCTTGTTTACCGTCTTTACCTTGTATCTTGTTTAGTTGCTAGCTTGTCATATAGGTAAATTCACCGTAGTTGCATATCTAGAGAATTTACCTTTCATGTCAATCCTAAATTGAAAAAGAATTAAAATTGGAGTAGCACCTATTCACCCCCCCCCCCTCTAGGTGTCATACGATCCTTTCAATTGGTATCAGAGCCTCGGCTCTCTTGTTGGGCTTAACCGCCTAAGAGAAGTATGACTAATGGTGAGGTGCCCCAAAGGGCAAAGTACACCGGCATCCATGGCCGATCTCAAAACGATGGAAACATCATTGAGATCGTCCATGGATACCCAATTTAGTGAGATACGTGACATGCTCGCAAAACTCGCTAGTACCAAGCCCCCTTCGGACACTCTCCCATTAATAGAGGACCCTCTTCATTCCAACACGGGTGATTTCGAGGATGGAACTAAGAAGAGGGAAGGGGTTGAAGAAACCGATACCGAACCTAAGAAATCTCCTTCATCCATAACCAAGCCGGAAGGTGGGAAGCCCGAGTACCATGAGGTCTCTCCTCTTGGTGTCTACTCTCCCGACCCACCTATCCCTCATCCTCTCATAAATAACTTAGGTCCTCCACCTAAGCTTAATGCATTGGCTTTTACTAGTTGGCAACACTCAATGAAATCTCATGTCAACAGTGCCTCTATCGAGCTTTGGAGGATCATACGAGTGGGATTCAAGGCCGTGGATCCAAACAACTCGACAAGAAGAGAGGTGGTTGATGCTCAACTCAATGCCTCCGCTCTTCACATGCTTGAACTTGCCGTTGGAGAAAATGGTCTTCATCACATTCAACACGTCACCACCGCCAAAGAAGCTTGGGATTGTCTTGAGGAGGTGTTTCTTGGAAATGAGAGCATGAAGAGGAATAGATTTGATGCCTTGAGCAATGATGCCGAAGGTTTCTACATGCTTGATAGTGAAACTCATGAGGAGATGTACGGAAGGCTTAAGATTCTTGCCAAAGCCTTTTATAATGTAGGGGCAACCTATGTGGATGATGCTTGGATCAAGAGGAAGTATGTGAATGCCCTCATGCCTTCGAGCCCATTGAATTGAAGGCCATACAAGGAAGACAACTATCTTGAAATGTCATCCAATGAAGTTATGCAAGAAATGCAAGCCTCCAAGGTTGCTACCAAGAATGCTCAAGACAATCGTGCTAGGGCCATGGGGATGAAACAAAGTCCATCTCTTGCTTTGAAGGCCAAAGTGGTGTGCCTAGATGATAGTGTGGAAATTGAAAATGCCCAAGCAACATCATTCCGGATGATCTCCAACAAGCCTACCATGAACACTTGGCCCTTGCGTCAAGAGCATTTTGGCGTGACCCAGCCAAGGCAAAGGCCCAAGTTGATCAAAGGAACAACCCAAGTGGGAAGAAGGAGTTTGCATCCAAAACGAAGACATGCTTCAATTGTCATGACAAGTTTCACTTCATCAAAGATTGTCCTTACGAGAATAGAGAAGAACATGGTGGGAGGCTTGAACTCAAGGATCAATCAAAGTTGGTTCAAAGGAAGCCAATTGTCAAGAAGAAGCCATTCTTCAAGAAAGCACCAAGAATTGTGTTGATGACTCAAGAAGAGTACCTTCCGATGATTCTGAAGAAGAAGAAGAACCCACACGTGAGGTGGCCGCATTGGCTATTACCTCAACTTCATCACCTTCTCTCTTCGAATCCCCCAATGAGAACGCCTCCAACAACACCGCTCGTTGCCTCATGGCTAAGGCCACCGAGGTATCATCCTACCCCTAAGTCTATGCATGAAATGGATGATGTCACTAGTCTTGCAATTAAGAAAGAACTTGTTGCTTTCGATACTTTTGTGACTAACTTGCAAGGTGAAGCCAAGAAGCATGTTGAGGCTCTCATGAGTCAACTTGATAAGGCCGAAGACCTCCTTGAGGTCAAATGTCGAATTGAAAGAGAAGACTCTATCACTATAGCATCTTTGAATGTTTCTCTTGAAGAAGAACAAGAATATAGGGGTACTCTTGAGGAGAGACTTGAGCCTCTTGATAGTACTAATGATGAAATAATTGCTAAAATTCTTAAGGAAAGAGACCATGCCATTGCCAAGTATAAAGTGATTAAAAAGGAGAAAGCCGAATTTGTGGTTGCTAATGCTAGACTACATGGGGATATAGAGAAGCTCGACAAGGCTCACAAGGCCTTGGAAACGACTCAATCTCTTCTAGTCAAGTCTCATGACACTACTTGGAGAAGGGTTATAGGTGGGTTGGCATTCTGTGGCGCACCCTTAATTAGTGTGCCACAGAAATATGTCTGTGGCGCATGGCAGCAGGTGCGCCACAGAAATTTTGGCCTTTCTGTGGCGCATCTGACGGCCATGCGCCACAGAAAGCTGACATTCTGTAGCGCATGGCAGCCAATGCGCCACAGAATGTCATCTTTCTGTGGCGCATGCCCACCCATGCGCCACAGAAATAGCGTGGCTCCCACGTTCCAATTATTGGGCCAGGTCCATCTGGGGACATTCTGTGGCGCACGTGGCCCAGTGCGCCACAGAAAGTTCACATTCTGTGGCGCACCAGCCACCATGCGCCACAGAATGTTAGCTTTCTGTGGCGCACCAGACACTATGCGCCACAGAAAGTTGACATTCTGTGGCGCACCGAGCTGCGTGCGCCACAGAATGTTGGCCCAGATCCACAAAAAGGTGGCAACACCCACTTTCCCCATGTGACCTTCTTCATTCTCCCCCCCCCCCCCCCCTATGCATCTAGCTCGAGCTCCTCCTCTCTCCCATGGCATTTTGACCATCCTATTATCCATTATTTGTTGTTAAACCTACTTTGTTTGACATATAATTGGTGAGGGCTTGGGGAGAGCCTCCATATATATTCTCCTCCTCTCTTTTTGTCCACTATTTTCTCTCCATCACCACGCACTCTCTCTCATCGATCACGGTCACGTCTCGGCAACGGATCTAGATCTACTAGGTGAGTATTGTTGGATGAATATGTGTGTACATGAAGCTTGTGTGTGTTGTGCATGTTGTTGCCTTTTGTTGTTGTGTTGCGCCGGCGTGGTGCATGGATGTTTGCCGAAATGTTGATTCATTTCCATTTCGGTAAATTTTTGCACCACATATGTCCTACTTCTAGGGGAAGTCATGCCGAATTTTTTCGTCGAACATTTCCGACTTAATAACACATACTCTATATGTATACCGCGTAGGCGACCATGGTCATGAAGATGAGCTCCAGTCGAATCAATAACTACAAGGAAGAAGCGAAGGCGGAAATGATTCGGTGCAACAGGCGCCACATACGATGTCCGTGTAGAAGTTGCAAATTTGTGAGATGGATCGACCCTGATTCCGGACAATTGGAGGAACACCTGCTCAGGCGCGGTTTCATGGAAGGCTTCAATGAAGCGCCGACAGCAAATGTTGCGCCTGAAGACGAGGCGGGCAAGATGATCGTGACGAAGGAGATGCCGACGGACATGGTCATGATGAAGGAGTAGATGGTGGTGGAGAAGACGCGAACACGCCGCAGAGCTCGCTAATGTCGGCCTTGATGGAGTCTCATGTTCAAGAACTGCTCCTCAAGGAGGCGAGGACCGTTAGAGAGAAAGCCAAGCTGGCGCAAATGGAGAAAGACGGGAAGACTCCGTTGTATCCAGGGTGCCGGCCACAGGATACACGCTTGCAAGTAACGCTTGATGCTCTGGAGATGAAGTCGGGAAACAAATGGACCGACGTGAGCTTCAACAAGAACATGAAATTCTTCCACGAGCGTCTTCCCGAGGGGAACACATTGCCAACTAGTATCGAGGAGGCCAAGAAAGTCGTGTGCCCTCTTGACCTACCGCACGTTAAATACCACGTCTGCATCAATGATTGCGCAATTTATCGAGGCGAGTACGAGGACAGAACCACATGTCCGGTGTGCGGCCAAGGACGGTACAAGAGCCGTGGGAAGAAAGGTCCTCACAAAGTGGTATGGTACTTTCCTATCACTCCCCGTCTGCAGCGTACTTCGTGGATCCTAAGGAAGCAAAGCTCATGCAATGGCACGCGGAAAGGGAGAAGCCTGAAGAAGATCCGGAGAAGGGCATGATCCTTACACACCCTTCAGACGCTAGCCAGTGGCAAGAGTTGGACGCCGTCGGAAATTTCGGAGGCGACGCAAGGAACGTCAGGCTCGGTATGAGCACCGATGGACTCAATCCGTTCGGCAACCAGAGTAGCACGCATAACACCTGGCCCGTGTTTGTATGGCCTTACAACCTTCCCCCGTGGTTGTGCACGAAGCAAAGGTATATACACATGAGTCTTCTCATTCAGGGGCCGAAACAAGCAGGTGTCCACATACATACGTATCTCGCGCTGTTGGAAAAGGAGTTAGCCACGTTGTGGGCGACCCCAGCACGTACGTGGGATGCCTACACTGGAGATTATTTCCCCATGAGAGCCGCGTTGCTCACGACGGTGCAGGACTATCCTGGTTGCTCATATGTATCGGCCCAGGTAAGCCACGGATTCTACGCATGTGTCAGGTGCATGGACTCAACCCCGCATCTCTAGCTACCAAGGAAGACAGGGTCTTCGAAACCGTGTACCCTGGGGCTCGAAGGTGGCTTCGCATGGATCACCCGTGGAGGAAACGCGGTGACCTGTTTAATGGTAAGGACGAGCCCGAAGGACCCCCGATCCCGAGGAGCGGCACAGAAATCGATGAGCTGTTGAATAATTGGAAGGAGTGCCCTGCGCCGGGAAAGAAACGACCGAAGGTAGATCCGCAGCTGGGTGTATGGAAAGCGAGGGCTGTTTTCCACAACTTGCCCTACTGGAAGGTCCTCAAGACGCCACATAGCCTCGATATGATGCACATTACGAAGAATGTCACCGAGAGTCTTCTTGGCACTCTTTCCAACATGCCGGAAAAGACCAAGGATGGGACGAAAGCAAGATACGATCTGAAATGTGAAGGAGGTACTGCCTGAGTTCTGTGACATCGACCCCCCTAAGCAACCTCAGGGAGCCGAGAAACACATGAAGCTTGGCGAATGCGGGCAGTGGATGCAGGAATGGCCGAAGACCCAAATTCGTCTTGGGGATGTTCTTCATGGGGCCAGGCGCACCGGCGGCGCCACCTCAAGGCCCCGAGCCCCGATCGTTCGGCCCCCGCCGAGGCGGACAAAAAAAGATGCTGCGGATGGACCGGCACCACAAGCAGCCGTCACCACCACCCAGACGGATCCGCCGGTCGCCGCCACCGTCGGCCGGAAGCTACCGCCGGTCGCCCCCACTACCGGCCGGAAGCTACCGCCGCCGGTCATCGCCGCCACCAACCGCCACAAACAGTTGTTGGGAACGTCTTCCCCGCAACCGTCCAGGGTTAGTTCTGACTTTCCGAATTCCCCGACTTTCCGACTTTCCCGACTAACGGATGTGCTATTGTTTATGTTTAGGACAAAGCCGTTGCACCTCAACTTGGTGGCAACGACGACAATGTTGAGGAGGATGATGATAATGATGTAAATGTCGATGACTACATCAACACTGGTGCCGCCGCGGATGATATGTTCATGCCTCTTATGGATGAAGAACCCTTCCGCGACCACCACATTCAACCTGCTCGTCCCACTTCATGCACACAGCGCCTGGCCTTCACCGACACGCCTCCGGATGCCGGCGATCATCAAGCTCAACCGGGTAACATTTTCAGCCCGAACACACTGCATGAAACAGTTAAAGCGGGGTTCACTTCACCCCCACAATCCCCAGAGATGAAGAAAAATAAGAGTCATCAAAGGAAGAGAAAAGCATCCTCTGCGAGCCATCAAGATCCTAAGATCCGGGGTCCTGAAGACACGAATCCACAAGGCTACTCCCGAGTTCATGAAGCTGGTAAATCTATCTTGTCCGGGGACATGCTCCGCCTTGCAGAAGGACCCATGATTACTTTGCAGAATAATATCTTGTATCTAGAGGAGACCCTTCTTAAAGAGAAGAACCCAGGTTACCCGGCGTTCCCGGTCAAGGTGCCAAAAGAGTTGGTGGACTTCGTCCAGGAAGACCCCGCAGATGTGTTCTTCATAGCGTACGAGGACATCTTCAACCTGTATCACTCCAAACGGCTGGACTATAACATCGTCCGCCTATATGCGCTCGATGCGGCGATGAAGATCAGGAGAGATGATACCCCGTACATCGCGATAGTGGATCCCTACTACATGCGCGACAGCCATCTGGTGGAAGGATCAACAACACGGGAAACGGCCAAGGAGTACCTCGTTAGGGTCTTCCTGGCCAACAAGGAGAAGACCGCCCTTCTTCTGCCTTACTTTTTCGAGTAAGTACACATCTGCTCGCCACCGTCCTATCTTATGCCTTCTTGTACATTTCTTCCATCGCTGATCCTTTGTCCAACATTCTGCTTCAATTGTGTTGAGCAGGGACAAGTACTGCGCACTCATCCACGTATCCCCGAGGTGGTCCGTTGCCACTTATTTGGACTCGGGGAATAAATCCCAGCCGAGATCATACAACAGATTAAAGGGTGTTCTCGATGACGCTCTCGAGGCCTATGCCAAAAAGGGCGGCCCCTTCCATAAGAAGTCGGAATTTTTCACGGAGGACGACAACACACACAAGTTCTTGCATGGGACCGGATTCCACTGCGTCAAGCAACTGGATGGCAGTGTGATGGAGGCCTACTATGCCCTCCATCACCTTAAAACGATTGTCCGGGATTGCGAGAAAATGAAGATTGCATCTAATCTCGCAGAATACACCAAAATGGCGGATGGTCTCACCGATGCTGATTATAGACAAGACTTCCATCGCATCCGGCTGCAGTTAACAAATATCATCCTCGACGATGTCATTCACGCCTCAGGGTCCTTCCACTTCCGCTTGGGTAGGATATATGTATTATAAAAGATAGCCTTGCTAAGCATTACTAGCTAGTGTGTACTTTTTTGTAGAAGTGCATGTGTAGGGTTATATATTATATATATGCTATGCTATGAAACCCAAATAGGATAGCCATATGATTTCCAACCATGACAACATTGATTGATCGTCTTGCCTCTCTACTTAGATGAACAAATTATACTCTATGTATATCACTAACCAATATATATCCCAATCCATCTTCAGCGTTGTCTCAGAGGGCCATGGAAGAACGACTAGCGGCGCAGAATGACACCAGGGAGTGGAGGACGAAAGGGGGCATTCTACCGTTCCCGGCGCCGCTCAAGAAGAGGAAGCCATGATCATGCATGCTCCCGCGCGCTCTTGCTCACCATCATTGCCGATGTGTACTACATTTGATTCTAGTTAGGCGGTGAACACTTCATTTGTAATGTGTAGTGTGAAATGATGAACTTTTGTTTCTATCATAACTAATATATTGTGTAAATTAACATTCGGCACTTTTGTGACTATGTGTATGTATCTCGGGCACACTAAGTAATATGTGTGATGAAATAGTGATTAATGTGTGTCTGTTTATATACCTGTCAAATATATCTGTATTTCTGGATAAATCCTGTATAAATCCTGTACTACCTGTATTTATACAGGAAAATGAAAAAAATACCTGTACTACTGTTTCATATTTCTGTGGCGCGCGCTTTTCTTTTTTTGTGGCGCACCACTTTCTGTGGCGCACCAGGCGTGGGTGCGCCACAGAATTCCTTTGCTATGTGGCCTACCGAGCTATTTCTGTGGCGCACGGCCTGGGTGCGCCACAGAAAGTGGGTTTCTGTGGCGCATGCCCATGGTGCGCCACAGAAATAATAATTTAGTGGCGACAATTCTGTGGCGCACCCAGCAATTCTGGGGGTGCGCCACGGAATCAATATTTGGTGCGCCACTGATAGCTGCTTTCCCAGTAGTGTGAGTAACTACAAACTCAACTTTCTAAATCTAACTCACCTAGCACCCCTGCTTCCTCTTGTGATCATTCAAATGTTATTGAGGAAAATGCTAGGTTGAAGGTTGAGCTTGCCAAGGCCGCTAGTGCTAAGACCTCTATTCCCAAAGGTAAAGAAAATGTTGTTGCTCATATAGTTGAGCAAAAGCAACGCAAAGCAAAGGGAACGAGGGTCTTGGTTATATAGCCAAGGCAATGAACAAGAAGAGTAACAACAAGGAGAACAAGGCCAAACCCGCACAAGCCAAGACTCCCATTGCGGGTGGTGATGCCACTAGGGGAAAGACCACTCGTAGTGATTTTGCGGGGCATAATTGTACCACCCCGGCCCACCCCCGGGCCGGCGGCTGTCACCCATGGCAGCTCTCTAGGATCTCTAGACTGGCCCCACAGATCAAAACTAGTCTTTTCTGCGCACTTTGTCCTCACTTGTGCGCACCCGGGAAGTACTTCCCGGTCGGTCACCCATCCTCAAATCGCTCCGGGCCAAGCACGCTTAACCTCGGAGTTCTTTTCAGATGAGCTTTCGGAAAAGAAGTTGCAACTTGTTGATATGAGTATCCTATCAATCCTATTGAGCCCTAGGCCAGGATCTCACATCCTTCCCCCCTTAGAAGACCGACGCCCTCGTCGGTCAACCCCAGTCCAGAAACTTCCCCTCTTGGCACCCGTCTGTGCGTCCAGTGCCAGCACATGTCCCACATGTCCGCGCCCCTGACCCGCACACGCCCGAGTTACCGCGAGGGTCGGCTCTGATACCAAATGTAACACCCCGGAGCACCCCCGGGCCGGCGGCTGTCACCCCTGTGCGCGACAAGGAACATTGTACCCGACATCACCGACCAAGAGCACTGTACCCGACCAAAAACACTGTAGCCGGCTGTGGCTGCTGTGCCCGCAGCCAGCCCCACCTGTAAGCCAGCCTGCCAGCCCCTATATAAGGCAGGCTGGAGCCCAAGAAGAGGGCAGACTTTCTCCCACCCGATCGGCTCTCTTCCACTCTCTCCTACCCGAATCCGGCTGCTCCCAGGCAGCCGGCTCCAGATCATGTACAGCTCAAGGAGCACCCGTGTAATGCATATACTCCACCCGATATACAGATTAGATGCAGGATGTAGCGGTTTTACCTCCTCACGAGGGCCGTGAACCTGGGTACATCGCGTGTTTGCCGTGCCCGACGCACGATCCCGCCGGAACGCCGTCGCTCGCGCCGTAGCTACCCCTAAAATAAGCCACCCCGTGGCATATGCCGAGAAGATACCTCGTCACTACTATAACACAAAATTCTTATTACAAACAAACCGTTTTTGCTTCTATGAAGCGAAAAACGAGATTTGGGGACAGGGAGGAATAGGCGTGTCAACAGCAAGACACGGTGCGTGCGCTACGACGGAAGGCGGCGCCGTCTATTGTTGGCGCTGCTGCGATCGGCCGGGGCGCGACACGGTCATGGTGGTGCTCACCGGGCAATAGGCGGATCACCGACGACACACCAAGGACAGGGAGCTGATGCTATATTAATACAATTTTTTGCACCATATGTCGGGTGGATTTGCATCACAAGAGAAATTGTGTTGCTACAATTGTTCCACTGTTTTTGTATCATAAGTTTGCACTAAAAAAAGAAGTTGCTTACCTAGTTTTTCAAAAATGCTGCAAACATATGATTTTTGTTGCTGTAATATTTTGTGATATTTGTTTGAAATTATGGTGATTTTGTTGCAAATCTATACGCTGCTAAAAATTGTTGTTGAACCATTTTTACCATTATTTTTTAAAACGTTGTGCCATTAGTTGTAGCGGTAAGAACAACATTTTGATAACCTGGCTGGCCTGGTGAAACAGCGGCTCCGATGAAAGAGGGACTAGTCCATAGATTTAGCACCGGAGAAAAGTCACATGGTAGGCTCCACCTACTTAGCCCATAGCATCACACAAACACCACATGCAAGGCTACAGCGCGGAGACAAAACTGAGAAAAGTCAAACATGTGGTGCCGTTTGGGACTTTGGAGACGGGTCCACGTGGGAAAGGACGTTACGTATTTTTCTGCATGCAAACATGCGAAGCGGGCTGAAGCGGGATCCAATGGCCACAAAAGATTCCATCCGACGGCTATCCACCCGGGGGATCGGTGCGCGGGATCCCCTCGGGGACGCTTAGCACGCCCCTTTTTATTTTACCCCTAGCACGTGGAAGTTGGAAGGAACCTTCCTTTTTTAGGGCTAGGGCGCGGAACCAGTGTGCGCCACGAGGAGTCTTAAACGAGCCGGGCCCGGAGATGGTCCAGTTGAGCCTAGATTGCAACTGAATTTGTGCCATCTCAGCTAATTGCATTCTTGTTGCAAATCCTTGGCTGTTGTGTATGGAGGTAACTTCAAATTGGGGTTGCTGCTAGCTCTCCAGAAGATGGTAACTCAGTTAATGTGTATGCGCAGAAGTTCATCCAAGGTTCCCTTTACACAAGTGCAATGGAATCCAAGAAGCGTGAGTGCCCTGTTGTTCTGTACAAGTGTTTGAGTTTGTTTTCAGAAATTTCATTGTGGTCTTCTTGCAGAATATTATCTAGCAAATCTTGTTTTATATCCTGGGAGGACTGGGTTGCCATTTCTGCCAGCTATCACGCAGGTGCAAATTCATTTTAGATTTTTGTTAGACAAGATATTTTTTGAGTTTGGTAGCAGGACAAAACTATGTGTCATGTTTACAGATGCTTGAACTGAAAATGTGAATCATTTGGTATCAAATTTTTGAATGTTTTAACATCTTTTCCCCAATGCAGGCTCTAATACTGCAGCCAATTGGTGATAATGGGATTGCAGTTATTGGCGGTGACACTATAAGGGGGCTCACTAATCTTGGCCAGGTAAACATTCTTTGAATATTAGCATTGCCATTGGAGCCCGGACTCATTTGCACCTGGTGAACAGTAAATTCAAAAAATAACAAAAAAAATCAAAAACATCTGAAATTTTTTAGCATGCAAGATTCTTGGGTGCGCAAGGCTCGTGCAAAGTCTTGTTGTGTTCGGACATTCGACTAGCTCTCAGCAAAAAAAAATCGCCTCTCAACAGTGCACTATTTCAAAGTTTCTCTTTCTCAAAGACCCAAAAATTGTCTTTTTTGCTGAGAGCTCGTGGAATGTCTAAAAAAACCCAAACTTTGCACGCACCTTGAGCACCCAAGCATCTTGCACTCCAAAAAATTCAGATTTTCTTGAAATGTTTTGTTATTTCTACCGAGTTACTGTTCATGTGCGGGAACATGTGAGCCCGGTCTCCAAATCGCTGCTCTCATTTAGCATGCTTTGTGTTTAATACTCAAATTCATAATGGCTCTTAAAATATGTTCTCATCTATAAATTACTACAAGCTAAAAAAACACCACATATAAGGGTAAAAATAAGACAAAATTTGATTGAGAATTCATCCTGTGATTCTACTTTGCAGGCATGGATTGCAGTGGTTGCAGACAAGTTGTATGCGACATTGTCAAAACCTTAAGCTCGCAATTCTTGTTGGATTTTGATTAATAGTCATTTGTCCCTGAAGTAGCCATATACCATCTTTACAGAATCCCCTATTCATCAAGGTACCTGTGGAAGCTGAGACCTGTAGAAATCTGCGGAAAATCATCTCTTGCACCCAAGCACACAGGACCGGGTATTTGTAAAATTCTGTG
Source organism: Poa pratensis (assembly GCA_947311845.1). Classification (NCBI taxonomy): domain Eukaryota; kingdom Viridiplantae; phylum Streptophyta; class Magnoliopsida; order Poales; family Poaceae; genus Poa; species Poa pratensis. Next base: position 9,502,397 of record CAMZMU010000047.1, on the reverse strand, counting down.
CGATTCCATTAGGTCTGGCTAAGTTTGACAGACATTCTAGGATTATAATGTGCCGGACGGCTAACAACACGCATGACCCCTATCAGTTAAAACGTAAATGAGGATGCTCTGTACACTACTGGGGAAAAGAGCACAGGCGCGAGAGAGGGACCATTTATGCATGCCAATTAAATTAAAAAAGTGATGTAAGATATTAATTATAGCTCGTTATAAATGCAGTTCGGCGAGCTCCTGTCCTTTAGCAGAAAATAGGGTTTAGGATATACACCTTGCCACGAGGAAAAATAATTGCACAAGTCTCTCTAAAATTAGTAAACGCTGCTGGGTCTTGCACCCCAGCTGAACGATTCTGAGGTGGTATGGTATGCCCCACTGTATTTTTCTTTCATTTCATTTCTGAGGTGGTATGCCACCTCTGCGTGCACGCCTTGCGCTGCACACCGTCTTTTCCCGCTTTTAATAAAAACTTCATTCAGGTGGTCGATCGCCCCCATTCCGCTCTCAACAAAATATACGTCAGTGCAGAAATATTTAGTTAGATCTACCAAGACCAAGTGTTTTGAAACGGGGGGGGGGGGGGGGGGGGGGGGGGGGCAAAAGCTTTGCCCCTTTTCAATTAATTAAGAAGGAGATTGCAAGAATGCAAGTTCGTGACCAAGTTATTATTACAAATGATTACTCTCGCGGCATTAAATTGCCCAAGCGTTTGGCCCCCGCGAGAACCCACAAGCGAGCCTCTTTCTTAATTCTATCGAAGATAACCGGAGGCGGGGGTACTCTTGTGTTTGAAAACCCTTGCGTTTCGCTCGGTCCACAACTCCCAAGTGACAAGGAGGGCGAGGGTGGAGATGGCCTTCCGGTTGGGCGTAGAGCTGTCCGTCAACAAGGGCCACCAATCTTGGAATGACAAAGTCGGCCAAGTGTTGGGTTTCAAGGTGTGTAGATCCAACCACTCGATGACGAGATCCCAAACCCTTCGCGTAAGACAGCATTGGGTAAAGATGTGAGAGACCGAATCGGGACTTGGTTGCAAAAAGGGCAAAGACCGCAATTTAGCCACCCTCTCCTCGCCAAACGATCCGCCGTCCAAATCCGGTTTTGGATTGCAAGCCATGCAAAAAACTTGGTCTTCGGAGGGCCCCAATTCTTCCAAATTGTCTTTTCCATGGTAGAGGCAATAGTCCCCATGAATTGCATTTTGTATGCCGACTTCGTGTGTACTCTCCACTCTCCGTAAGCTTCCAACGAATGTCGTCGGGCATGTGAGGATCAAGATGCACATCAAGGAGAAGCAACCAAAGCTCAAAGTATTGGTGGTGGTGGTCGTTGGTGAAGGTTTCATCAAGACGCACATTCCGGACCCAATTGTTTGAGTTAATGGCATCACCCACGGTGCAATTCTTCTTTTTGGAGGATTCAAAAATGAGAGGCGCAATATCCTTGGGCTTCCTCCCCTCCAACCAAGGCGCATGCCAAAAAGGGGTCTTGAGCCCATCACCCATTGTGATGGTAGTGGCGGCGTAGAAAAGGTTCATGACCTCACGGGTGCAAGGGTTTCCTTGACCCACCCAAATTTTCTCCGGGTCTTTCCACTCAAGCCAAGGCCAACACAAACGCAAAGCCGCCGCGAACTTCTCCAAGTGGAGCAAACCGAGCCCTCCAAGCTTTTTTGGTCGACAAACTAGCTCCCAATTTACTTTACACTTGGCCCCAGTTGTAGTATCCTTTGCCGACCAAAGAAAGGCACGTGGAATCTTGTTGAGGAACGTCATGGTGCCCGGAGGAATGACAAGAGGTGTCAAGTAGTAAATGGCTTGGAGGCAATCACCGACTTGACAAGAGCCGCCCTACCGTCGTGGCGATGTACTTGCCATTCCATGTGGGAAACTTGGCAATACACTTGTCTTCAAGATGTTGGAAATCCACGCGCTTTAGGCGCCATACCGACAACGGGAGACCAAGGTAGCGGATCGGAAAGGAGGCCCTAGTTGCCGGCATTCCCTCAAGGACGTCGTCAAGGTTGATGTTGCCACATTTTATTGGAACCACGGAGCTCTTGTCAAAGTTTGTGCAAAGAACGGTGACCTCTCCAAAAGCTTCAAGGATTAAGGCCAAATTTGCAATGTCTTCTTTGATAGGTGCCACAAACACCGCCGCATCATCCGCGTAGAGAGAGGTTCTCAAGATGGTGCCCCGTCCTCTCAACTTGTGGAGAAGACCCTCCGTTGTGGCCATCTCCAAGATTTGTGTGAGAGGATCAATGGCAAGGACAAAGAGAAGGGGGACAAGGGGTCCCCTTGTCGAAGCCCCGGCCATGCAAGATTGGTAGGCCGGCCAAGCCATTGAGGAGCACCCGAGAGGAGGCGGTGGAGAACAATGCCGCCACCCAATTTCGGAAATGACTAGGGAAACCGCGGCGTTGAAGTAGGTCCAATATGAACTCCCACCGGACGGAGTCAAATGCCTTGCGGATGTCAAGCTTGAATAGGAGAGCGGGGATCTTGCTCTTGTGGAAGCGTTTAGCGAGGTTCTTCACATATAGGAAGTTGTCATGGATGCTTCTTTTCTTGATGAAGGCGCTTTGCGCATTGGAGACAAGGTCGTTCATGTGTGGCCCAAGCCGAAGGGCAAGCATTTTGGCAATGATTTTTGCGATTGTGTGGATGAGGCTAATTGGCCTAAAGTCGGAGACCTCCTCCGCCCCTTCTTTCTTTGGCAAAAGCACAATGTTGGCGGAGTTGAGCCATTGGAAGTTTTCCGCATGAAGGTTCCCAAAGAGGTGGATCACCCGCATCACATCGGTCTTTATTATATCCCAACACTTCTTGAAGAAAACGCCCGTGAACCCATCGGGGCCGGGAGCCTTGTCACATGGCATATTGTCGATAGCATTTTTGACCTCCTCTTCGGAGAAGGGGTCACCAAGAGCTTGCAAGTTCGGCTCACCAAAGTGTAGGGCCTCCCAATTGAAATCATGGGTCCGAACCTCCCCATGGCCCAAAACCATGTTGAAATGATTGTGGATGATTTGCTCTTTAGCCTCATGTTCGGTGACCCAACCATGGTTGTGCTTGAGACGGTAGATATGAGTTTTCCTTCTCCGACTATTCACCCTCATATGGAAGAACTTTGTGTTGGCGTCTCCCTCTCTAATGTTGTTAATTCTTGCACTTTGTTTCTTTCTAGCCCTCTCCACCACGGCTAGGGCAACCACCTTTCTTTTAAGTCTAGCACGGAGGTCTCTTTCGGCGGCCGAGAGCGCCCTATTTTCTTGGGCCAAGTCAAACTGGAGAATGACAAGGAGAGCGGCATGCATCAACACCTTGGTGCTGGAGAAAAGGCCTCGGCTCCACTTGGTCAACTTTGCACCCGTGTTTCGCAATTTGTGGTAGAGAGCTTGACAAGGCTCGGCATGGTGAGTTGGCTCCTCCCAAGCTTGTTGCACCACCTCGTGAAGCCGGGAATGCGAGTCCAGAAGTTCTCAAACTTGAAAGAACGTGGACGGCGAGGGCCACGGTCATCGGCAAGCATGAGGGGACAATGGTCCGACAAGGATGAGGAGAGCGCGTGAAGAACATGTGTGTCGAAGCAAATGTCCCATTCGGAGCCAAGACCAAGTGTTGGATCACCAGAAAAGATTTTTTTTTAGCCTACCAGAAAAGATATTAATTTGAGTCAGGGACAACATTAATGTATAGTACATAGAGGTATCAAGGTATTGCAGGTAAAATTTAACATAGCACAGATCACCACCCGCTCCCTCAAAAAAAGAAAGCCTAGCTCACCTGCTAACATCACAACAGCAATGGCCGTAGATATGGTAAACGAGGCCACAAACACACTGTGAACCACACGGATCTTTTACATATTCACTGGCTGTTGTCTTCCAAGTGCCAGTATTGAGATGGTATTCTCCGACATATCCTTCCCAAGTATTGAGACTAAATTCCCTAACATATCTCTCCCTCAGATGGCGACGTACAATGGTATCACCTTCAATGGTCGGCATCACCTTATGACCGGTGGTTATACTCCTCCCGAGATCGGGACCAGCATGATAGTAGACGGGGCTTATCGTCCTTCCGATATCAAGGAAGATGGTGTTGCCGCTGATGTTTGTTACGGGGACAAACCTTGTTTAGGACGAGCTCAGGTAGTCTGTAAACTAGCAAATCTGTAGAGTGCATAACGATCACTAAGATCTCCGAGTCGCATTCTGCTAGGTCGAAAGTACCGGGCAGACTCAACGGAAACGTGGCGATCGCCTTCGGTGCTGGCAACGAAAGCGAACGGCCGTCTTCCTCACATCGAAGAGGCGGGCCGATCTGGAAAACCTGCTGCGCACGGTTACATGTGGAAATCTTTATCGTGTATAGCATTCCCTGGAACGATATGACCTGGCTGCTAGTTGGATCAAGGCTCCATGACGAGAAACTCCATTGCTTGCACTTGGTGGTGGCAAAGAATACATGCCCGAAATATAAATGCATGATCATGACTGAGGCGACTCCGTCCATGCCCACGCTCAAGCTGACGACGATGCCATCGCACAACCAGGCATCCAGCTGGTATCTCCGGTATCCAATGAGATGCGGGAGCAGCGGAAGATAGGTGACGTCGCCGGTGAAGGGATGAAGGAGACAGATGGTGACCTGTTTCTCTTGGTCTTGTTTCCCCAGTAGGAGAAGGCCTTCAACCGTGCACATGACCCGGTAGTTCGCGAGAAGCGGAAGCCGAGGACGGACGAATGCTCCGGCGGAGAGATTCAAGAATCTTCTTTTCATGTCGTCGTCATGGGGGTGGAGTCCGTGCCCCTCAGGCAACATCATCCAACGGCGCGGGTGGAAGCGAGGGTCGGCGATGCCACGGCCGCGCGGCAGATGGTTGCGGACCGCCAATAGGTGCAGACGGCCCGGAAGCGGACGTAGTCCAGCATGTCTCCGGCTAGCACGTGGCCGCCCACCAGCTGAACCAAATCTTCGTGGAGGGACGCCCAATGAGACATGTCGCCGCAACTGGTGGCCGAGGCAGCAAACCACAGGCGTTTCGCCGGCGATGACCTCGATCGATCACAGATCAAATACTGCACTAAGCATAGAGATCGACCCGGTGTTTTATTTTACCCCTAGCGCGCGGAACCTTTTCTTTTTGGGTCTCTCTAGCGCTCAATCGAATGAGAATTATCTTCACATGACGTCATCAATCCCAGTTGCAAGTCAAGTTGCAACTCATGATTAGCATGAATCACAAAACAAATCAAACGGTCTGGAGCAGTTGCAAGTCCACTTGCAACTGATGACGTCATGCGATTGAGAATTAACTTAGTTCTCATTCACATGACGTATCAAATCCATTGCAAGTTGACTGCAACTGATGCACGAATCACGAAGCAAATCAAATGGTCCGAATCAGTTGCAAGTCCACTTGCAACTGATGATGTCATGCGATTGAGAATTAAGATAATTCTCATTCGATTGAGAATTAGCAAAACCGTTTCTTTTTAGGGTTAGCGCGCGGAACCAATGTGCGCCACGAGGAGTCGTAAACGCAAACGGCCCAGAAGTCTTAATCAGGCCGCCATGAGGAGTCTTTAGCCGGCCGGGCCCGGATAAGGCCAATTTGAGCCTAGATTGTAACTGCGTCTGGCCATCTGAGCTGTCGAATATAATTTATTTTTCCTTGGATGGTCGATCGTTTGCTCTGTACAAGCTTTGCAGCCTACAGTTAAAAAAACAAAAACATACTCCCTCCGTTCCAAAATACTTGATGTGGGTTTGTCCAAATCCGATGAATCATCATCATCTAGCTCAAGTGGAATGCGATCTACTAAGCATGTGCTTGACAGTGTGAATCAACATCCGAATTTGGACAAACCATATCAATTATTTTGGAATGGAGGGAGTATGTAACAAGTTAACAACAGCAGTCCTTCCGGAAAACACAGCAATTTCACACAGCTCACAGAAATCACAATGATGCAGGCTTCCCAAACCCTTAACACTTCCAGCTCAGAGTGTACATTCAAGTTTAAGTTACAGAAGAGACACCATCAGTTACCAAACCCCATCCAATCAGAACAGAAAATTTCACATCATCAGTTAGCTATCCAGCGCCTACATGCGCTTATCGAGGGCAGCATCTAGAGGTCAGAGATTGAGCAAAACAAATGTGAAAAAAATGTTTCACTGAGTCATGATAAAACTGCTCCTCTCTTACTCAGAGGTATATCCGGTGCTTCCACAGCCTCTTGTCTCAAGACACCAACATCACCTCACACAATCGCTCAGCGTCCAGGAGTTACAGAATGGTCTCAACATCATGCGTCAACCACCGGTGTCTTTGCTTTCTTCCCGTGCTTCTTGCTAGTTTTTTGTCTTTTCTGCTTATCCCCATCGACATCTTCTTTGTTTTGCTCACTAGTTCTTTGTCTTTTTTGCTTATCCCCATCGTCATCTACTTTCTTCTGCTCCCCGTTGTCAGTAGGCTGTGGCCTCTTCTTCGGAACTTCAGGGTTGTTGAGACGGGAGCCATATGCCATCTTCCGAACAAAGAAGCTCGCGACATCTCCATTGTCACGCTTCAGGAGCACAGCTTTTTGGAGTCGCCCGCTGGTGTCCTGAATGTTTCAGCAAAGTATTATAATACAGAGGGTTAATTCTGTACTATTCAGCGATTTATACGAATAAGCACAGCCCGACTACAGGAAGGAACCAAACTATGAACTCAGGCGTACCTTGGTCTCTTGGCCATCAAGCTCATTAAATGCTTTCTCTGTCTCATCTATGTCCTTGAATAGAATACACGTAGAATAAAAGTCTCCACGAATCCTTGAATCAATCTGTTGAAAAGGAAAGGGAATGAATCATTAATACATGCATAAAAGTCTATGGAACATGCAATGAAAGCTCTGACAGGACCTTCTCCTCGATGCTGGGATTCCCCGAGAAAATTTTAAGCAGATCTTGAGAAGGAAGGTAGACTGGAATTCTATGAGCAAGCAACTTCATCTGATCAGATTCAGGTACCTAAGAAATACAAACAAATAAGTAAGGTGGAAACTTGAATAGCAATTGTGAGAATTAAGGATTTCGTTTTAACTCTTACACTATTCTCTGCGATTTCGATGGGATCATTAAATCCATGCTTAAGCTTTGCAGTAACTAGGTTCATCGCAGCTTCTGCGTCCTTCAAGCAATTATGTGGTTTTCCTTCTTCTCGAAGAGTATACCCACAAACAGACTAGAAGCACAAAAGAAATCAAACAGTTTAGTTTTCAAAGTTCGGCCCATGGATTCTATGGGAAAATATAAGAGAAGCGTCTGCCAGCTCGAATAGGGACAAAAACCAAACCAAAAACAGAAAGGAAGTTTCTTACAATCATGCATATTTATGTGACAATATCAAACATTACTCTACAAAGTTAGGGGAAAGGTGGGAATATCAACATGAGATCCCAAAGGAGTCCTTTTATGTCATTATTTTGTCTTACATGCAAAATATGGCTTACTTGGCAGAAGAGAAAACACTGCTATATGGTGCTCCTGTGACCATACCTTGCAAAGGCCGTTTAATGAAGCTGATGCAGTAGTAGGTAAATTGGCGTAATTAAAGATGTATGCCGTGTCAATGACTCGACTGTAATCAAACTTCAGAACTGAAATCAGAGAAAGGATAATAGAAACTTGAGTTAAATGCTGTCGAATGACAAAAATAACATGTCCAACGAACACAATACATGCATTGAATAACCAAATCAAGAAGATTAGACATGATCTAATCACACCTTACCATATAAATCTCTATATAAGCTATGGCCAACCAAAATCTTCCCTTTGGCCAAGATTTTCTTCAATGATTTCTACAGAAGAAAAGGACAAATATAACCCCTGGAAGGAAGGAAGAATAAAAATACACAAGAAATTTGTACAAACAACGCACTTGAACATCAACTAATGAGAATTTGACTCCTTCTAAATCCTTCTTAGATACACCAGTGATGTTTGTCCTATAGTCTGCAACAGTTTTCAAGGGATTTACAAGTTCATCCAACTTCACCTGGGAAAAAACGAACTTAGCGACAATGGATAAACAAATGGAATAAAGCCAACCACACTTTATTTAGCAAAATCATATGTTACCTCCAGTTTGTTGTCAACAACACATACTCGCACAACGGCTTCCGTACCATCGTTGCAAAGGACCATCTCACAGTCAATTGCTAACATGGCTCCAGAGTTCATACTACTGGAGAGTTTTCCTATCCGCATTATTTTCCACCCCTGCAAATAGGTAATGTCGTCCAAGATATCAATACTTCATTGAAGTTACTAAAGTATAACAACAAGGGAGTCAGACTATACAGATTGATCTTGAGCTTTACAATTTAAAGTAAGGATATTTTTTCGGTTTCACATGAAGAATCCTACACGATGTACAAGTACAAACGTGATCCAAACATAACGAGCATGAAACCTATTCTGTTCACAAAAATCTAATATTGGCAGAAAAACGTGCAAGAAACAGAAACTGCTGGATCATCATTTATGAACATACAAAAGTAGTGTAATAAAGCTTTTACCTCTTGGTAAGATGGGAAGTAGTAATTTTTCCTGTACTCGGTGTGTTCCGTCGTCAGTTGAACAAGCTTCTGCATTTCGCATAATATACATCAATGCAATGGTACACTAAACAATGTTTGATATCGTTGAAAATTACATGAATACATCAATCCATTTGTTCACAGCAACCGTACATAAAGGTAAACATTACATTACCTGCTCGGGAGAAATCTTGCCGGAGAACTCACTCATATACTGCTCGATAGCCCTCCGTTCTGCGTGACGCCTCACCAACTTGCTGAAATACTACAACCAAACGCAGAACCCCAAAATTATCAGTGCCATGGTCCGGATGCTCAAACGAACTGCCTATGCAGTGAAACATAGTGAACCAAAATATGAGTACCTTCTGAAAATCCTTCGAGAAGGTCACAAGGAAAGCGAGCAGGACGTCCTTGGCCCGCTTCTTGGGGTCGCTGACGGAGGCGCCGTACTTTTTGTCGTTGGCGGCCAGGAAGTCCTTCCATCCCCCCTCGGCGCCCTTCAGCCCGTTCCTCTGCGTGAACCTCACGATCTCGACGAGCACCTGGGCAGAACAAAAGAAGCAGAACGAACACTCGGAATCAGCGGTAGAGCTCCCTGGCGGGTTCAATCCTGCTGAAGGTTTGAGCTTTTTACCTCTTTCTCGGCGCCGGCGAGCCGCTCGCCCATCAGACGGCTGCGGAGGAGTGCGCGGGGAAAGGATTGGTGGTGGTGGTGCTTGGATTCTCCTTGGACGCTCTTGTCTTATGCGCGGCGAGAAGGAACGGTGTCGGCGAAGAGGAAGCGTGGGAGGGTAGCTCGGCGGCGCGGCGGTGTCGCGCTCGTGTGGAGAAGGCGGCGGCGGTCGGGCAGTACGCGGCACGGGAAGAAGATGGCCAGGAAAAACGTTCTTTTCTGCTATTAGGGCTACTGGCGGGTTGGCCCAGTTTGAGCTGAATTGCTGGGCCAGATAAGTAGGATTCTTCATCTAAGGGCCCATACCGACGTGTGAAAGTACGGGCCGATACCGATGAATGGCGAAAGGCCGGTTGATGCAAAACATGATTGGGCCCTTTGGATCCACTCAAAAAAAAAATTTGGGCCCTTTGGGAGAGCTAAATACCTTTCATCCAAACATACCCGTTTTTTTCCTCAAGAAAAATGTAGGAACAGATCCTCATAAAAAAAGAATCAAGAAGACTTGGGGCACGTACAACGCTGGGCGCTTAGGGGCCGACGCTAGGATAGATTTTCTGTTAAGTCTGACTCCCAGCGGAGTTGGGGATTTTTTCCGTTGCCTCGACGCTGAAAGAGGCGTCCGGGGCTATGCATATTTTTCTGACCGAAATAAACGACATGCATTGGGAGGCCGTGCGCTTAGTAGATGATCCGATTTTTGGTACTTTTTATCTCACCTAAGCGCCTAACTAGGCGTCTACCGATGCAAGGTCTGTCGTCTAACACTTTAGTGTGTTGTGGCAATGATGGTAACATTTGTGATATCAAGCTCTGTTTGTCAATGGTTACCATGTTTCGTTGTTTTGTGTTCAAGAGTTCTTCATCGAGAGTATGATGATCAATATGCGCTTTGACAATCCTCCTTAGAAGGGTGTGTCCCTTACCATGATGCCTTGAACGATAACGATGTTCTCACCTATCCAGCGGGAGACTCAAGTAACTCTCTTCAAAACATTTCAGGTTAGTCCGGCTTTGTGCAGGTCGGCCTTTTGCCCATTTGTGGTTTTTTCATCATAGTTCTGAAAGAACATCAATATGCAAATGGTGGAGCTATAGATTACCACTCTGAATGTCTTTGATGTAATTTGTAGTTTAATGAAGGATTTGGTTTTTGTATATATTTTAATGTCTTCAATCCGATGCACTTTCATAGTCTCGTTACATATTCAATATAGTCCAATTGTTTGCTATAAAATATATAATTATGGTTTTCTTGTTGGTGTGTGTTTTTAGTGACTTTAGTTTAGGCTAAAAAAATTGCGGGTTTGCCCCCCAATAACATACCCATTACTATGTGTCAACATTTCACAAATTAATAACATCATCCGAAAATGGTAGTACTATTTCTCAAGCAAATGAGAAATACTATTTTGAAAGTATACGTTGAAAACCATTTTGATCTAAACATTGACTTGTGTAAGAACAAAGGTATGACAAAAATCTGCATTAAACGGCTATAAAAATATTGAAAAATAGGACCATGTTGACAAAATAAAACGAGACGTGTTAGTGTAACGATGGAAGATGCGGTGCAAATTGAGTTCCCATCCTTAGCTGTCGATAATTTCTATCCCGTGACGGCGTACGCCTCCACGTACAAAACTCGATCGGATCGACGAGTCACCTTCCAGATAGGCTGGAAGCAGGGCGTGCAATCTCCATTGAGCTGTCCCCCAAATCTCGTTACGGTCATCTGTGATGTCATAAGCTCTGGTCAGAACTCAGACGTGTATCTCTGAACCCGAAAGCCTCCGGACTTGCTCAGTTACACATGCATGCGCGTTCGGACCTGGCTCGTTAGCCTCTCCTGGCCACCTTTGACATTTGTATAACAGCCAAATTCAGCTAGTAGATTAACTAGGAGACATCTGACCGGCGTGGCAGCCTCTTCATGTTCATGACCACCAGTTTGAACTTTGAAGCCATGCATGCATATCCTGCGGCCAGCCGGCAGCCGTGCATGATCTCGTTGCCAAGTGCAAATAGAAGAATGTTATCTCCAGATCGATTAAGCTTATCTCCTGCGCCCTCATTGGTCAATGGATGAGCTAGCATGCTTAGCGGCAGCCAAATGAGCGAGAAAATTCATTAATAACACAAAGACTCGTCAAATCGTTCCGATCGATAACCATGGACCATGGTTGTCCGTTGAGCGTTGACCAATGTATGCGTCTTGTGATATGATGCCCTCGTTACACTTGCGGCGCACGCGTTTTATAACTTTTTTTTTGAGATTTAACATGGCTGCCTTTATTCAAGAATTATCACCCTCAGAAGTCACCAGGTTTTCAACGTACACAGGGGTTTTATAACTTTTATTTCATGGTTTTTGCAATGTAAAGCTCGTACGAGAACGATTATTTACTCCCTATGTTCAAAACACACGTAGTAGCTTCCATGAAATGCGCTTACTTCGCGATGACCAGATATTTTCACGTTGCAAACGGGCACTGATTGAACTCTGAAGCCTGTTGAACGCATTCTTAATTTCCCTGATGACCAGCACATGCCTGACACCGTAGTAGCATTGGCATAGCAGATTCTTTTACCGTTCTACAAAAGCCGTACGTACAACGAAAGAATCCAGTAGATCCAATCGCAGGACACAGCTGACATTGCCAGCGGCATCACCACCGAAAAACTGACGGGGGATCCCGGAGGATCTCCGCGCTGGACTCCACCGCCGCAAACACTAGACCTTCCTCGGGAACTGCAGCTCCACCACCACCAACACCTATACGTGCGATCGCCGCCGGCTGGCCCCGCCAGACGCGGAAAGGCAGGGAATCTCGCGTGAATCCGGCCGTCGGGCCCGGTCGACCATCGATCGATCCAGCCGGCGGCCGACCACGCCGGGCAACGGACAGCCGTTGGTTTGCTCTGCCTCACCTTCATGTGCCCTGCATGTTCCTGCCTTCGTCGACTAAAGAAAGTGCCCGGCACTTGCCCTTTGTCTGCTCTCCAGTTCACTGAATTCTGAGGCGCAGGGCTGCTAGGATCGCCGTGTCTTTCGGCGCATGCGCCACAGTTTTGGCACGGACGACGGTACATGCATGAACTGGAAGCAAGCAGTAGAAAAATGCTGCCTGCAGTCTCCTCACAACAGAACATGGTCTCGAGTTAGCCTAGTGCTTCTACTTGACCGAGCAAATCGCGAATCATTTGCAACACATTCGGATTGCACGGACAAATTGCCAAGTTTGGTGGGTGCTGAATTGGTCGAACTCGTGCTGTCGTCATGGCCGAAGTCTTGAGTACAATTTCTCCGGTTATCTGTTAACTGCTGCCACATTATTTATGTTTTTCTCCACGGAGTGGCGGTACGGAACTTGCAATTAACGAGAAGTTGGTACTACTGTACTTGCTAGTAGTGCCGTCTTCCATTTTCCGAGAAAAAAGAAACAAGTAGTGCCGACAAAAAGTTAAGCATGGAATGAGCCTGCATGAGCAGCATTACAACATGAGATGGAGAGGTCAATGCATCATGCGTCCTCCGTAGCCAATTCAAAAGAGTACTACACGCCCCTCCGTTGATCCTCCACATCCTTGAGTGGAGCCAACTCAGCCTCATTTTATCAGATACTAGAAAACTCCCCATGGTGTTGCTATAGGTCGGCAGTTTGTCTTGTTTTTTTCCTCCGGGGAATTAGGATCTGGAATGATATTTGGACCATAGTTGCCATGTTCCTGGAACGATCGGGTCGAGGGACGGGAACGAGGTTCGAGAATCGCTGTTGGTAAAAAGTAGGGAACGACTGGGGTATACATCTTTCAAACGACTGGTTCGATACCTAGAACGCGACCCGAACAGTTTGGGGACGATGAACCCGGAACGATACCGCGAGTCAAGGAAAATCTCGGTTTCCTTGTAGCCAGTGCGGACCTACTCTATGCTCTTTCTATTTTTGCGTGGGCGATATTATGGCTTACATACTTTGTTCGTTCTGTATGGGCCTTGGTTCCTTGCAAGGCCTAGGTAAGGCACAGCTCGTCTACGGCGGGCCGCGTACATCACAGACGCTAGTCCCAGACTCACGATGAATCAAGATTCACGTTCCATAGTTTCTCGGATCGCGTTCCGGCCACCGAATCTGGTCGTTCCGCACCTCGATCCCGTCCCTCGATTCGGGACGATGAACCCGGGACAGGGAAACGCGCCATCGTTCCCCGTTCCCGGCTACTATGATTTGGACTTGGAGAAGTTTGGGAGGGCCCTTCGGCTCCGATGCCATGGATGGCATGGACCGAGGCATCTCGACCATGGATGGGTGCTCAGCTACGGTTTTGGCATCTGACATGGCGCTGTTTCGAGCATCTACACAGATCACCATTGGAGACGGCACCAATGCCCCTTCAAGCTACGTTTTCCTGGCCTATTCTCTATAACCACAAGAAAAAACAGATCGGTCAAGAAGGAGTTAGAAAACATAAATTGGATTCGGGTGCTTCAACGCATCTCGACTATGGCGAAGTTGTCGAGCTCCATTCAGTTATGGAATATCATTCAGACTTTCCATCTTACACAGCAGCCTGATTCCAGCACGTGGCAATGGACAACGTCTGGAGTGTACACAGCGGCATCGGCATACAGATGTCAATCGATTTGCTCTCTTGCACCTTTTGACGCTTGGAAAATCTGGAGGGCGCATGCGGAGCCGAAATGCCAATTTTTCGCTTAGCTTGTGGCGCACGACAAGATCCGCACAACAGATATCCTCGCAGCACGCGACTGGCTGCATAGCCCCATATGCAAATTATGCCACATCCACCCCGAGACGGCCCAACACTTGATCCACGACTATTCTTTTGCGGTGCTGACCCGTGACTCGGTTCTCACGGAGCTGGGATTTCCGGTGGCCTTGACAACGACACCCCGGCCGACAGCTTTCGAGGCATGGTGGCAGGATTACATTGCGGCGATGCCAACGGATAAAAAACGCAAGGCAAGTGGCATCATCATCATCTACACTATTTGGGGCATTTGGAAGGAACAGAACCGGAGAGTCTTCACAAACATCGCGCTACAAGCGCCGGAGGTGATCCGTATGAACAGGGTTGAGATTGCCCAGCGCGCTCTCGCCTTTTCCGATGACCCAGGAGACGTCACACCATCGTACGTAGTTGTAGTTAGCTTCTTTGGCCTAGGCCTTTTTCGTTTTGTCCTTCTTGGCTCTGTAAATACCCTCTGTATCTAATCTAATGGCAATACGACTGCCTTTTCCTTATGAAAAATATGATATTTCGTGGTGCACACATCCTCTTAATTGGCACACTGAACTTGAAAACAAGAATCATCGCTTGTAAAAAATGCTCTGGAATATTTAGTGCTTAATTATTGATGCAGATTATAAGCTAAGTACTTAATTGGATTAAACGTCCACTCTAGCAAGACTATTTAGTAACTTGGCTGGCTAGGGGTTATTTGTAGTGCAACTGCAACCAATTGTTCCTGTCTGCAGATCCGAATATTTGCCTCTGTTGTTATATTTATATTATTTGTCGTGTAGGTTAGTAGGTAAGGTACCTATGCTTAACTCAGGTCGAAGTTACTGGGATTAACTCAAACTAATCCTGTAACTAATTCTGATTTTTACATCTGTCTCCTGGAGCTGCTCAACAGCTGCCTCCTAGTCCTACTGGCTACTGGCCTCTCGGGAGCGATCTATTGGACGCCACCAGGGGTCGTGCCCTGCGCGTGGCGGTCCGTCCGTCCGACGCAGCCACTTGTCGCGGCCCACATGTCAGTGTAACGAACAGATTCATCAGGGGACCAAAAGGCCCACCAGCTTGGACCTCACGTGCCACCACCAACCAACCAGCTCCTCCCACCACTGATCTCCAAGGTTTTGTCAGGGGAATGCATGCGCCATGGAGAAAAGGAATTCTAATCCCAAAGATTCGGATCTCCGAGGGGCCAGGAAAACGACCACTCTCTTGGAGTTGGACACCGCTTGACATGCATGCACACCGTGCTTGCCACACACAGGGATTTTGGTAGGATAAGAGCATCTCCAAGCGGAGGCTCCAAATTCGGCCCCCAAACTGTCCGCGGACGCGTCCGGACGCGTCCGCGGACAGTGACCGGACAGCCCCCAAAAGTGGCCACATCCAATCATGCACCCCAAAAACACCCCTAATTGTCCGTCCGGATGCATGTGATTGGTGGGGATGGAGAGAGAAAGGAAAAAGAAAGAGAAAAGTAGTAGATAAAGTGGTCCATGTCATACGTGCGGCTGTCCGGGCGCGTCCGACAGCCCCCAAACCCTCCCCACATATGGGGTGAGTTTGTGGGCTGCCGGACAGTCCGGACATTTGGGGAGGCTTTGTCCACCCCGGTTGGGCAGCTATTTTAACTCATTTTCCGTCCGGAGCCCGTCCGGACGTTTGGGGAGGATTTGGCCAGCCCGCTTGGAGATGCTCTAAGCAAGCGGCCCCATACTATGCTCGTTCAGTATCGACCGATCAAGGCTTTCATGTTGTTTTCCACTGCCGCTGGTGATCGACCTGCATGCAACAAACTATTTCAGCCTGTGTTATCTCCGAGAAATCATAGCTGACCCCTTCAAATGGCAACAAACTATTACATGGCCGGAAACGGTACAACACAATGCATCACTCGTCGGCCAAACCCGACGAAAACCATCACAACCCGCGAAGCGGCACCCAAAAATACCCCACAAAACACCTCTCCAAAGAGGGCCTCGTCAAAACAATATGAAGGCGCCAACGATCTCCCCTCGGACGCAAATATCAATTGTAAACATATGTATATTTTCAACACAACAAGTAAATTGTAGGTGCAGCGTGTGCAAGTGCACGCACGCACGCCGCTACCACCACATGGACACACCCACACAACGTTTTACTTAATATTCGAGTCGTAGAGCTTCAACACCGATAAGGTCACCTCATGCGGCTTGGTAAATATTTACATTCACATTGAAATAATAACAAGCGACACACGTGACATCATCCCTAGGACTTGATATGCATCCTCCTAACCACCACCAATGGTTGATTCTCGTACCCTTAACGATTAGAGCCACACATTGTGACATCTTAGGAGTATTAATCTTTTTTTTTGTGAAACCTTAGGAGTATCAATCGATGATGTCTTCCTTGCTAGGATGTTATCTCGACCACGGCGATAGAGATTGTAACACACAATGATTGAGGCGAAAGTGTGCTTCACGAGTGTAAAAATCATTGTCAGTTGAAAATGACACAAAGCTAAAATTTCTACGCCGCTTGCCACACAAATTAATGATGTATAAACAAAATAACGCTCATTATGAAGAAAAAATATCCATTCTTTTCGGTGACATGGAAAAAATATCACTTGCGAACCTCATAAGAGCGGTAGAACATCTCAAACTTCAGGTGATATCATGCCCAAGGTAAAATTGCATAAATAATATCTATTTGAATTTTGGGCTATATATTTCCCATGGTAGAATTTTACATAATTTTAGTTTAGATAATAATAATAATAATAATAATAATAATTAATAATAATAATGCACTTTGAACTAGGCTTAGTCTGTACAAACAAAGCCAACCCTCATTTTCTCCGGTACTGACCCGTGTGTCATGAAACTCATGCCATACCGTACACAAATATTTTTTAGGGGTACAAAGTTTGACTAGGGCAGTTCTTTTGTAACTCAGAATATATAAATATTTTTCTTCACAGTTCAAAGTTCAAGAGAGTTTAAGAATTTTCCACCACCCAAGTTCATTTGGTTCCACTTGTGATGAAATTGACTCCTCCCTTCTTTTCTCCCTGTCTGGTGCCACATCACTATTGTAGGTTCTTTGTTCGTCTTAAAATACACCCTCGCTATAGTGCAATTGATTCTATTTTGTGTAGTTTTAATTCGAAAATCTATTTTGGGTCTTAGGAGCATCTGCTCTCACGACTCAAAAAAATACATTTCAAAATGTAAAAAAGTAAATTAAAAAGATCGTCCGTACATTCTGACATTCTATACTCACACAAAAAAAATCACGGAACAAAGACATTTTTTGTGGCTTGTGTAAAAGGACAAATCCCGGTGATTCAAAATGACTTTGCATGAAACATCCACAAAAAATGTCCTTTTTCGCGAAACTTATTTCTGCGAGCATAGAATGTCCGAATATACACTAATATTTTGTCGTTATTTTTTTTTGACATTCAAAATGGATTTTACATAACGGGTGTATCTACACCTATGACCCAAAACATCGTGTCCCTTTTAATTTTACTATATATTGACATAGGAAGAAACATTTGTGTCATGTAATTTAGTACACGAAGACTGACTAGTATAGGTGACTCGCCAACTAAGTGGAGGACGTGACTACTAGATAGAAAGCGCTGAGGTGATCTCTGATCAACCGATACATGTGGCCTACGTTTTGAAGCATGGTGCATATGTGGCCTACATTTTATCCAGAGGGCTTGAGAGTTGCGCATCACTACTGCTGTTCCTGCTGCATGATGTGTCGATCCGCTGATGAGCATGCAACATCAGTACTGGTTGGGAATTAAGGAACCTCTTAGGTTGTTTAAGGTTGGTGCGATTTTAGTTTTATTTTCTTCAACGAAAGGTGCTACATGCACCGGCCGTCGACATGAGCTTGCCTGTTCACATAATAATCTAAACTGTAGCACTACAGGTATACTGTACTGTTTCACTCTTGGACACCACTACCATGTTGGTGGAGCTTGTTCATAGGAGATCTGAAAGCGGCTGGATAGCAATGGTTAGCAAGGCTAACACGTCTTGCGCGGTTGCGCCTAACATTGATGTGCATGCCTGGCTATTTTAGGGCATCTCTAACCGATCCCCAATCGGTTAGAGGAGTAAACGGAGAAGTAAACTTTAGAGGAGTAAAAGTACTCCTCTAAATGTGGTCGGCACCTAACCGAACCCTATTTATAGAGGAGTAAAATTATTTTTCATCATTTGCAATACAAATAGGTCGATACAAACACATATAGTATCATAGGTTTTGATACCGATACAACCCGATACACCAAATAGATACCGATACAACTCGATGCAATTGATACATAGAGAGTACATACTTCTCCCCATAGATATCGATACAACCCGATAGAATCCGGCACAAGCCAAAGTGTTCTTGTTATGCATTAGAACGCATAACAAGAATGTGCCATCTATTTAACATCGATGAAAGCGATCTACCATCTCCGGTTGTCTTTTCATTGAAATTCTTATGAATTTTCTCCCAAAAAAGTTGGAATGGCGGACGAACACCACTCGCTTCGTATAGTGCGTCATCTACAAGAGTTTGATGGTACCATGCAAATACAACTCATTGTCTTCATTCTCGGTCCATGTAGAAGTCCTTGTACTTCATTTGTAACAAAAATCAAATAAGCCACGGCTTGTGCTCCAATTTTACATGACGAAAAAGAGGGAAAAAATTCACCTTGTGTTGGTTGCGGCCGGCGGTGCCGGCGATCCATCTCCGGCAGCAGCATCGACGGACGCCGGCCCTGCATCCTCCAACTCCGGCCAGAGGTCCCGCGCGCAGACGAAACCCGTCGTGGGCGGCGGGGGAGGCGGGGGCAACCGCCGGTCGCGCGGGATGACGAAACCCGTCGTGGGCGGAGGGGGAGCCACGTCGCGACATCGGTGGTGGCCGACCACGCCACGCCGTGGTCACGGAGGCCACGCCGGCTCCGGGTTGCGGCGAATCGACGGCGACGGAGCCCGATTTCCTCCAAATCGGGCCGGCGGCCGGCGAAAACGAGCTCACCCCGTCGATTCCGGCGACGGCGAGAGGCGGCGAGCGAGGGAGAGGTGGGCCGGAGGGCGGCGGAGGGACCGGGGTGGGGGCGGCGGGGTATGGGGGTCGCCGGCGGCGACGCGGCGGGAATAGGTGCGGCGGGTCGGAGGCGGGGAGTTTTTCTCGGAAGTGGCCTCGGAGGAGTAAATTTAGGAGTCGGCCGCCACTTTTACTCCTCCGATGAGTAAAAATTCCCTCCTCTAACCGTTTTGGGGATCGGTTAGGTGCCGCCGCTGCGTATTTTTACTCCTCTAACCGATTTTAGGGGATCGGTTAGAGATGCCCTTAGCATGCACTTGATCCCCTGCTCCCAAAAGAACTGAATCCTCGAGAGGATATTCTTTGAATCTTCCAATTAAGCGGACTCCATATCTTGCAAACATAGGGAATACTCAAAATATACTTTATTCTTGGAGATTCACTTTTGAGGCTCATGCACTCTCATGCATGACATCAATCGTGGAAAAGAAACCCGGCCTCTCTCATGCATGCAGTTTCCTTTCACTGACTAAAACAATATTTTATATGTAATGAAAATTCAGTATCATCAAGCACTAGGAACCGGGTTCCATCGTGGCATGCAACTCGTTGATGATACTCCGGTGAGTGCTAGTCGTAGTGTTGTTCGGAACTCGGAAGCCTCACAGGTTGTGTGTTAACTCTTTTTTGTATGTGAGGCTGGGTTAACTTTTGGCTGGTTGATGCGCGCATCATCTGATAACTCCGTGTAGCTGGGGAATGCATGCGCTGTTGTGCGTGTCACCTCTCTTTGGTTGGGTCGAAAGCAGGGATGTAAATGGTGCCACTAGTAGGAAACAGGCTTTATGTGGAAACACATTCTGTAGCGCACCAAATAGACATGCGCCACAGAAAATATTTATGTGACGCATTGTTTTGCATACGCCACAGAATCTGACATTTCTGTGGCGCATGGGGAGCGTGCGCCACAGAAAGTCACATTTATGTGGCGCATGCATCCGCATGCGCCACAAGAATATGATGGGCCTGCCACCACATGCGACAATGTCACAATTTTGTGGCGCATGTGACACGATGCGCCACAGAAAGTCAGGATTTCTGTGACGCATATATCTACATGCGCCACAGAAAAGTCAGATCTCAGATCTACATGCGCCACAGAAAAGTCAGATCTCAGATCTACATTCTCTCTCTACCCTATCCTCTCACACGTACGACCACGCACAGCCACACACTCGATCCCCTCCTCTCTCTCGCTCACGCCCATCCACCTCTCCTCTCTCCCCTCGTCCGTCTCTCATGCGGCGCGTGCCGCTGCCGGTCGTCGTCGGCTGCTCGGTCTTGACGTGCTTGCTCCGTCTCCCAGGCGCAGAATCTTGGTTTCTTGGGGTAGATGGCCTTCGAAGGTCCACCACGTCGAGCAGCGGCGGCGGCGCGTCTCTTGGACTTGACGCGATGAAGCCCCCAATCGTCCACGAGGTCGAGGCCGAGGACGAGCGCCTCCGCGCCGGCGCTTCTCGGTTGCGTCGAGGGGCGTGGAGCGGCTGAAGCAGCAGCAGGAGGGCGCGGCGAGGTGGAGCTCGAGGTCGATGGCGGCGGCCGCCGCCGGCAATCCACGCAAGGCTTCTTCCATCGCAAGCTACCGTCGTCTCTGCTCTCAAATCTCCACTCTCCTCTCCGTCTCTGCTCGCCCGCGCTGACGCCAGAGATGGCCCTGCCACGCAGCAACGCCACCGTACCCGCGCGCGACGGCCGGCCGCCAGGCGCAGGGCGACGACGGTCGAGGACGACGGCGACGTCCGGTGCGAGGCGTGCGGGTCCGGCCACGACGCGGAGGAGCTCCTGCTGTCGGCGGGGTCGCCGGACTCCACGCCGGAGCTGGCCACGGTGGCCACGGCGGCGTATGATGACGTATACGACTTTGTATACGTCGTATTTTGTATTTTTTTTAAACCTGAAAAACACTTTTTGTGGCGCATGAAGTGGGGTGCGCCACAGAATCTGCATATTTTCTGTGGCGCATATGATTGGTGCGCCACAGAATTAAAAAATTTGTGGCGAGCTTTCTGTGGCGCACCCACCACGCGCCACAAAAAGCGTTTTGGGTACGCCACAGAAAGGCTTTTCTGTACTAGTGTACGGATAATTTCTGCTTCATATCCGCACCCGCATCCGTTTTTTAGGATACGGTATGTAGTTTTAGAAATCCGCTAGATATGGATGCGGATGAGGATATTAGACAAGCGGATATCCGACGAATATGGTAGCGGATATGGTATTGATAATATCCGACGGGTATGGATTATCCGACTTTTTTGCGGATTATCCGACACCCACTATTAGGATAATCCGATAAAATTAGCCACACACCAAATGATCACACAACCTAGTTAGTCCATTGGTAATGATATTGCCGGTATTGCATATTTACACTTTTACTCTTGCTTATTTTTAATGTATTCGGATGCCTTTGGATCATCGCGATATTGTGCCATCACACAAGGTTATGTATTGTACGAACAAGCGTGCAACTTTGTACACGTTCAAGTGTTACATGTTTTCTGTCTGTTATTTGAATAAAAGAAACAAATTTCTGTTTTTATTTGTGTATTTATTTGACTAGTTGACATGCACGTGCAACGCACGTAATCTCCCATATGTGGTTTTCTCACTCGAAAATCCGATACTGCCCTCATAAAATACGGCGGATATGCAAGACATTCCAAAGGGTCCCTTAGCCATAAACCAACAAACATTTAAAAATAGATATGATACAAACAAATGCAATATTTGTGAGTGCTCTTTTCTAGTTGTCGTAAAAGCCTGGATGACAAAGAAGGATGAACTCAGACAGTTTTGCATCTGCAACCTGCCAATAGTCATGATTTGTACAGAGGGAAAAAAGCTCAAAGACCACAAAAATAAGACCGGTAAGAGATATTAAAAATATCCATAAAATATTTATTTGAGACACATATTTATAAGATATTAATAAGCTACCAGACAGAATTAAGTTTGACCTAAAAATAAGAAACGCCCAAATCATATTGCTGATGAAAATATTTAGCAAACATGCCAGTGCGTTGCAATGGCGAGAGAGAAATTATGAGTCGCAGAGACACACAATCGCCTTCTCAAGTTTTTTTCTTATTCCACATGTAAACGTTCCATGCACAATAATTTGGAGATCATCTCTAACCATTCTCTTTATATATTTTGCTATAGGTTAAGAATATTTTTTGTCATTTCGCTTTATGAATGACTAAACAATAATAATTTATTTTACTCCTATATGAATATAAACCAAGGCCAAAAGAGGCGAGAAATCGGTGAAAAGGTAAATGGCTTCATAAAGATTTGCCATCTAAGAAAACAGAGGATTGGATCTCTCCTAGATATTTAGAGGTACATGGAAAAATAATACTTAATACTATTCATTAACTAATGGGTCGTAATATGCACGTCTGAGTTATTGCATGTCACGATGAGCTGCTTGCTGTTGCACCAAGACAACGCGGAAGTGATCAGCGAAGATGGCAAGGTTGCGCAAGACGTACGACTGATATGTTGTCGGTGGATGTCAATTTGTCAAGGAAGTGGGCGTGCACGGCGCGCGCCAGCACTCAGCGGCTCACCAGATGAGCTGCTGTGTTCCCTGGGGGGCGGCGCAGAAGAGGTCGATCAACTGCCGCCGGCGACGTGGTTCCAGAGCGACTGGACATGCGAACGTTGGTAACCAACAGCGCGGAGCCACGGACGACACCCACGCCGTTCATGACCCGGACGCACTCGGCGCGACAGCTTCTTCCTTTCGATTACACCAACACTACGTTAATAACTACGCCGTGATTGCTGATGCGCACTTCCTTGACATCGCCCGTGGCAACGGTGTCAACGGTCAACCTCGCCGTGAATCTTCAACGACCTTGCCAGTAGCAACTTGACAGCTCTAGACATCTCATTGCTGAGATGCGGGTCATCCCTGTGCGGAAGAGAGATGAGGACAGAGAGACTGTAGGCTTTGTCGAGCTCTATATGCGTATGCTGCTCGCCGCCTTGGTGACCCAGGCGTTCACAGCGGGAGTGTGTCAGGCAGGCCTCGTCGAACTCCCATGTCGCGTCCGCCGCACCGCTTGAGGCGTCCGCCGCATGGCTTGAGGTTGAGGACGGAGTCCCCTATAGGCAAGCATGGCATCGTTCCCTGCCGCTGCGACCGCTCGCGCTCAACGACGCTGAGCTGTATGTCCTCGGAAAGACTGGCGTTGCACGGACTGGGACGGAGCGGGCCGAATCCTGAAAGGATGCATCGGGGAGGGGCGGATAGGGGCGGAGGTCGGCCGCGACCATGGACGTAGCGACGCCTGGCGAGCCGGCGAGAAACATATCGTGGCGGAGAACGTTTTATTGGCGGAGAACGTTTTATTTTTAGCGGTGGCAAATCGCCGTAATTATTACGAAACGAAAAGATGTGTTGAGTTGTCAAACATTGGAGCAATCTTGACCGTTGGCCAAATATTGAAGGGCTCAGATTTAATGTATCAACACAAGTTTGCTCTTTTAATGTAGTATAGATTATACGCTACCGATCCGAATCCATTCTGAATCCGCTCCATATCCGACATCCGATATATCCGCATTCGAATCCGCATCTGAATCCGCATCTGACAATTATCCGCTCCGATCCGAATCTGACAAAAAAAATATGATAAAGGATATGGAAATAGCAATATCCGATCCGTTTACATCCCTAGGCGAAAGGAATGAGAGCGAGTTTCCAAAAAAAAAAGAGGCTGCGTCGCAGATTCTTCTGGTCTGAAATTATCTCGGGTTGGGTGCTAAACCTAACGCCCAGTTGTCAAGTGATCAAGGTTGATGTGTACTCGGTCGGGTGAAACTGAAAGATACTCGCTACTCCAGGCCGATCGAGTCGCAATTCATGCTCTGTAGCTGATAAACAACAATATTTCACAAGAATTAACTTGTTCTGCATGATTTTCTCGATCCTCATTTGCTCGTCACCACAAGATAAGCAGATGACGATCCGGACACGGGGCGATTTTCACCACAATTTTAATTACCCGTACCCACGCAAGTGATCGAGCGATCGAAGATTTGGCGGGCTCGTCGATAGAAAAAAAAAGGAAGGTAACCGTGATCCCGGCAGTAGATAGAATCTTCACGCCTCCCGGTAAATCAGCGCATAATTTTTTCAACAAGATGAGCGCATAATTAAATTCCAAAAAACGAGAGATACAGAGCATCGTCGCAAAGATTCCATCAGCATCGTCGCTGCGGTGGTCCGTGGCTGATTCCCTGGTCTTTGTGTGGTCTGTCTTGTCTGGATTCCACAGGGAATCACCTCGCCCGCCGGGATCTTATGCGCCAGGATTTCGCAGTCCATTTTGTTGCACTCGTCGGGGTAGTTGTGGACTAGCAAGCAGGCTGGTCAATTTTCAGTACTGACTCTTTTGTTTCGTCTGTTGTACGTACATAAGTGCGTATTTTTCCGGGACATAGTTGGAGTAATACTTTTCCACGAGTAAATTCACCGGAACGGCCTACGTAGACCTGAGGCAGTGAGAGCCTCTTTGGTTCGCCCTGAATCTTTCTCTTGACCTCAACGAATCTTTTTACTACCTTGTATAACATGTTCCCAAAACCAAGCTAGTACGAGTACACGCACTTGTACTGTGCTGACGTGTCAAGTCGTGAAATCCCGATGCGCTGGATACCGATACCGTTCCGGAGATGGAAACGAACCGCGTCCGACGGCGTGACCGTCTCTGCTTTCCCGGACTTGAGAGAACCCCAAAACCACCCCGCCTCGCGTCCGCCCCCTATAAATACTCCCGCCCTCCCGTTCATCCATCCACCACCACCAGAACCAACAGAGCAACACCAAGAACAGAGCACAACGTTGCAGTAGCGACACAGAGATCGAATAGCCTAACACACCGCCGCACCACCACCAACACCACACGAAGACATCCATGGGTCGCTGGGCCATTGCGATCCACGGCGGCGCCGGCGTGGACCCAAACCTGCCCGAGCACCGCCAAGACGAAGCCAAGCGCGTCCTGGCCCGGTGCCTGCAGCTCGGCGTGGACCTGCTCCGCGCGGGCTCCCCGGCGCTGGACGTCGTCGAGGCCGTGGTGCGGGAGCTGGAGACGGACCCCTGCTTCAACTCGGGCCGCGGCTCCGCGCTCACCCGCGCCGGCACCGTCGAGATGGAGGCCAGCATCATGGACGGCCGCGGCCGCCGCTGCGGCGCCGTCTCGGGGGTCTCCACCGTGAAGAACCCCGTGTCCCTGGCGCGGCGCGTCATGGACCAGTCACCCCACTCCTACCTCGCCTTCGCCGGCGCCGAGGATTTCGCGCGCGAGCAGGTATATTAACAGCAGATCTTTTTTCGTTATTTCACAGCAGATCTTTCTTCATTAATTTCTGATTTATTTGCCTCCGTTAATTTTCCTTCCTCTGCATGGCTGCCTTGCCAAAACTATATAGTATATATTCTCCAAACAATAAGGAAACTAAAATCTTGGTTGCTGCATGGCGTTTTAATAAATCAACTTATTAAGGTATATTTTCAATTGAAAAAGTTCACGTGCGCTGGCATGCTCTGCCAAACGTGACAGAACGGACGGAGTAGAGTAGTGAGCATGCAGCCGAGATCTTCTCGTGGAAAGGGTCATCGAGAATTGAGGCGGTCGACGCGTGTA
This sequence comes from Poa pratensis, assembly GCA_947311845.1. Lineage (NCBI taxonomy): Eukaryota > Viridiplantae > Streptophyta > Magnoliopsida > Poales > Poaceae > Poa > Poa pratensis. The sequence goes on along the minus strand of CAMZMU010000047.1, from coordinate 9,476,578 downwards.
ACTGACGTGGTGCACCATGTGTCTAGGCCAACAGAAACCTTTGGGAACAGAGAACTGACACGTGAGCAACACAGCTGCATGCAGCTAGCTTGCACGGGAGCCTTGCTGAGATGGAGCCTCGCTGGACATCCAGCAAGGTTCATCTCGACGGGATGGACAACACGTATCCGTATCAATAGACGCTTGATTTTGGTAAACATGCAAAATAGACTTTTATCTAACTTTTGGTGCTACTTGTTTAGCACAACAAGTTAAGCAAACTTGCATCACGTGCTTCTCTCACTTTCGTCCCCTGGTCTTTGGAAAAATTTGTGGAAATGCGAAATGAATACGTCGGAGCACTGTATGCCGTAGGGAGTGAAGAACGATGTTTTTATTTGGAGGAAAAATGAAATAAACAGGGTTCTCGCGTAGCCGCCTAGCAACTACCAAAGCCACACCTTTTCCTCAGCTGGCAACCTCCCTGGCCGTCCGTCTGGTATTTCCATGACATTCCAACTCAAACTGCTACTCCCTCTGATCCATATTAGTGGGCACAACTTTGTCTAGATACACATGTATCTAGTCTAAATATTTAACTAGATACATATGAATTTAGACAAATCTATGTCCACTAATATGGATCGGAGGGAGTATTAAAATCCTGCTCTGCGGAAGCTGACAAGCATGGAAGTCAAGATCGTGCAGCTAGCAGCCGCACCAAGTAATGCAAAAGAACCCCATCTTGTCCCATGTAGGAAAAAAAACTTTGATGCAGTGCACAATTTACGTTTCTGATTAGTAAACACAAGAAACAGTAGCTTTCAGAAAATAGTACTCCTGTGTTGCCTGAACACAAGATCCTAGGAGTGGTCTCTTATCAGACAGATGCATGAACCTAGGATGGTTACTGTACCCAGCAGTGTTCGCTCTGTGCCTGAACACCGATGCTCAATGCTCCTCTGTTTCTGCGGCCAAAACGTGTGCACGGTATTGCTCCCCTACTTTGCAGCACTCGTGTCGTGTTGACGGCGGCCATGGAATCCTGGCCGCCCATGCCAACCGCTGCGCCGGGACCATGCCACTTGCTCCCCTCCGACGAATCCGTCGTGGTCCACCTGCAGACAGCAACTAGATCTGATTCCCACAGAATCCTGCACATCTCCATGCAAGATCTCGTGGCACCGAGCAAATCTAGGATCATAATATGCATCCAGTGTTATTTCTAATTAATAAAAACAATTGTGTTTTTGGAAAACTGAATTTTGCTGATGTGCTTGCATTGCAGGGCCTTGAGGTCGTGGACAACAGCTACTTCATCACGGAGGAGAACGTGGGCATGCTGAAGCTCGCCAAGGAGGCCAACACCATCCTGTTCGACTACCGCGTCCCGCTGACCGGCGCTGACACCTGCAGCGCGCTGGCCGCCTCGGAGAGCGGCAACGGCATGGTGATGAACGGCCTGCCCATCAGCATCTACGCGCCGGAGACGGTGGGCTGCGCCGTCGTCGACTCGAACGGCCACACCGCCGCGGCCACCTCGACCGGAGGACTCATGAACAAGATGACGGGCCGCATCGGCGACTCGCCGCTCATCGGCGCGGGCACCTACGCGTGCGAGCTCTGCGCCGTGTCGTGCACCGGGGAGGGCGAGGCCATCATCCGGTCCACGCTGGCAAGGGACGTGGCGGCCGTCATGGAGTACAAGGGCCTCCCGCTGCAGGAGGCCGTGGACTTCTGCGTCAAGGAGCGGCTCGATGAGGGCTTCGCCGGCTCATCGCCGTCTCCGGGAAAGGGGAGGTGGCGTATGGGTTTAACTGCACCGGCATGTTCAGGGGGTGCGCCACCGAGGACGGGTTCATGGAGGTCGGCATCTGGGAGTGAGCGACCGAGCTGGGTGCGCGTTTGTATGATAGAGCATTTGGCCATCCTGCGATTGCCATGCATGTGGTTCTAGTCTGGGATTTGTGGCTACTAGCTAGTAGTAGTTGATTGGAAATTGGAGGCGCTTGGGATGAATAATTATGGTGATGCTGATGATGATTGTGATGGCCGTGGAAAATAATATAATGTGAGAAAGTTCTATGGCTTCTAAAATTACAACTCTGTTCTTTCTCTCTTCTCTGTCTGTTGCTCTTTCTGAATATCTTTTCAGCGTTTTTTGTTTGTGTAACACTAAGTGGGCCTTGTTTATGGATTTGTTAGCTGACCTTTCGAGCCCAGAATCGTCGGTGTAGGTAAGGCCCATGTATCCTTTCTAGACCAGAACCCAGGAAAGAACAAAGATGATAGTTTTGGAGTTGAGCCGTTGCCACAATGTTTTCGTCCATTGTTTTAGTTCCAGTTTAGCTCAGCGAAAGCGGAAATGCTGGTTGAAGAAAAAGAGAAATAGAATCATGAGAACCACATGGTGTGCTTGATGTGGCGATCAATGCTTGGATTGGTACAACTCTATCCTTTATCTCTGTCAGAATGTAACTTCCAAGTCAAACAAACAGATACATCTTTTTTTTTTACTATAATCCACTGCTTTATTAAACGGGATAGTGGTTACATTCCGACTGAACCACGTCAAAATGAATCAACTATGCTAAGAGCTTCTTTGGAACAACTATGCTAAGAGCTTCTTTGGAACAACGTCAAACAAATACATCTACAAAACCATAAATATGGCTCCAACTGATCTTATGACAAATGAATCCATAGATTCTTGTGAGAATTGTGCAATAATGTGAGCTCAATATAGAATTTGACATTCTTCATCTAATCTAACAACACCACTGACACCCAGTTACAGAGCAATAGTCTGCCCAACATCCTGATTCGGGATCATGCGTGTTTCTAAGAGGTAATCACCTCACTAACATACACGTTGCATCCAATAGTGCAATATTTTTCTCGAAGACCATATGCTTGTGGAAAAACATACATGTTGCAATGATACGCTTTGGATCTGATCATGTGAACACACAAAACAGAAAAAGAGGAATAGAAATTCTACCATGTCTTCATGTGGATTATATGCTACAAACTAATATGATCACAACATCCATCCAGATTGTACATGGAGGAATATGATAAGAAAATCAAGTCAGGAATCAAATATGCTACACACAACAATTTGTGTAGAATATTTTGAGCTAATCCAGTCGCACTTGTATAACATTTTAGGTCACGTTGACATGAAGGAAATAACATATGTTTGCAACAATTTTCAATGTTCCAAAAGCAATTTTCTAGGGTTTGAAGCACCACTCACTCAATCGACGCTGTTTGCTCTACCATACTTCAGGAACACCACTGGAAAATTCGGGTATTGGCGTTGCTCCGGTTGCAGCATCTCCGCACTGAACTTTGCTGGAGCGAAGGTCGCTCAATGAGAAGCGGTCGCCGAATTCGTTGGTGTTTGCTAGCGCCACACGGGTGGCAGTAGTGGGAGATAAGAATGGCTCCTCGTCCGAGCTAACAACTCTTAGATGATGTTCGCCATCTGTGCATGGAGAGTAGGGGCGAGCACCTTGATATTTTGGGAGATGCTTGGGAATTGTTGTATTTGTCTTAGTGTTCAAAATATGGGCCGTAAGCAATAAATCGGCCGATTTACCGCTTACCGAGGTCGGACCGATAAGACAAGTGCATACCACCGGCATTTATTGGTTTGGCCTTTTTATCTGTCTGACAACCGATTCCCCCCCCCCCCCCCCCCCCCCCGGTAAATCGGTGGGAGCCAACCGATTTTGCTCTCAATTTTTTATTTTGGTTGAGTTTTGTAGTCTGATACATGGATGCTGGCTACTTCGGGTACATAGCAGGTCGCATAAGGGGAATTTAGATGACATGGCTTGGGAATTTGGCATGTTGATTTATCCTGATGATAGGAAAACCTGAGTTTTTTAAAATCTCGCCGATAAATAGTTGACCGGTAAAATCGGTAAAGCAGCCGATAAGCCGATTTATCTCTTACCTTTAGTCGACCGATACGTTAACGAGAAATGACATCCCAAACATTATTTCGTCTGGTATGAAACAAATCATGATGTTGCATTCGTTAGGATCGCTTGTTATCGGATATGAGCGCAACATAGAAGGGTTGTGAAATGATCTGATCTGACGTGTAACCGGCAAATGCCTCCAATAAAAAATCAATTAAATGCTATGGTATTGGCTTTAGGTTATTGGTAGTTTATAATAGATATTGTAGCAAAGCCGCTCTAATAATCTTCTCGACGGCCTTAGTAATTTCAATAATTAGGGTTTTAAAGGACCATTTCAATTTATTATGTGAGGGATATTTGAATGATTTTAAAGTAAATCAATGTAAGAAAATACATGGAATTCTATTTTTTTCTTAGTACATGGACTTTAACTTTTGTTTTTGTTCTCAAGTGGCCTATAAACCCCGTCGGCTGCACCTCCATTTTCCTCCAAACTCCTCGAGCCCGAAAACCCTAAACCCTCTCCTTCCATCGCCGCCGCCGCCTCTCGCCATGGCCCTCTTCGCCGCCGCCCGTCGCGCCGCCACGTCCTCCCTCCCCCTCCTCCGCCCCGCGCTGCGCGGCCCTGATCCGCCCCCTGGCCGCCGCCGCGGCGCTGCCGATGCCCTTCTCGTCGGCCACCGCGATTAAGCCGAGCTCCGACGACGAGCTCCTCCGCGTCATCAAGTCCGAGATCAAGTTCGCCGAGGACTGCGACGACCACGACCGGGTGAGCCCCCCGAAACCTCACCAGTGTTCCTTTTCGATCTGCAGCCCGAATCCCTTTGTCTGCGTAGCTTTAGTAGGATTTGTTCGCCGATGGATCTAATTGAGGAATCTGTCGCCGTGGGGTTTCGATTGGTGTTAGCCTGGAGCGGTAGAATTGGAAATGGTGATATATATGCTAGTCTCCACTAGAAAGGGATGGATTTTATAGTTAATTTAGGAATTTCGTTACTGTGGTCATGCCCATATCATCTTGCTGCAATTGATAGTCGAATTCGATGTCTGCAGTAGTCTCTAGAGTTATCTCAGCTCCTCGCTGCCCATGTTAGCTGCAATCCTTTTTTATGCTGTTGCCGTACTACAGTAGTTGAGCTCTTGATTGGTTTTATCCTGCAGTGGTAGCCTGGTAGGATTGGAATTGGTGGTTGATATGATATTCTTTTTTAGGTGATTTAGGAATTTCGTTACTCGTCATGCCCATATCTTCCTGCTGCAATTGAAAGTGTAATTCGAAGTTCAGAGTAGTCTCTTGTAGTACGAGTTCCTCGCTAATTTTGGTTGTGTTCGTTTTATTTCAGTTCATGGATGTCTGCTATTTTTATCATGGTCACATAGATTTCACTTTTCAGTGTTGATGATTCTGCAGTTATAATAACTACTTTATTGATGGGTGATTAGTATTTGTAATTCACCCCGCTTTCGTAAAGATTTGCATGTGCCTTCTCAGCAATGAGAATTCTGTCGTGTAGTGTTGCTCTTACTTGTTCTGCTGCTGCTTAGGTTGTTTTCAGCACAGTTATTGTGATATGTTCCGCTGGATTGTGATAAATTTTCCCAGTTAAAATGTCGTTTAATCTTGTGACTTACAGTTTGCAAATTGCTGTACCAAACCCTATATGCTAAGCTGTTTGAAATGATATACTGTTAAATTCTATGCATGTTGTTATGTCTTCTTTTGCGATAAGGAGGTGTTGGTTGTTTTCCTGAACTGTTTTGCCCTTCCACTCACTGATTTGAGTTTAAAGGAGCAAACACTCTGTTTGGACCAAATGCACTCACGCTACTTTTATTAACCTGCACATATATTATACTATCATTACGCTTCAAAGTTTTGGTGAATATTGTCAAACGTTGAGTTTATGGGGCAAAAGAATCGGTGATCTAGTGACTTCATGGTCATTTGATTAAGGTTCGAACATGAAGGCATACATGCATGGTCTGTGGAAGATTGAAACCTGAACAGATAGAGTAGCTGCTAACATCCAATTTAAGACTTACTTGCATGGATTTACTCATTTCTTAAATCCTGCTTCAGATACCAACCTTTGGGTCTTTAGGTGTAGTAGGACACAAGGTAGAGGGTCTGACGGTGTGTGAAATGCAATTGTTTTGCCTGTTCACGTTTATTTTAGCAATATAATCTTGAAGGCCTTCTCAAAGGCGCATCTATTTGCCTTTACAATTTGTCTGCAGAAAATGCTACCTTTTACTTTTAAATTTAATGTGAGGAAATTTCCATTTCATTATAGGAGTGTCTTTGAGTTGTTGTTGAGAACCTGATTCTTTCCACGTTTAAGCAGGTTGAGGAGATCCCAGAGAACTTCCCTTTCAAAATCACCGACAAGAAGGGCCTCAACGAGATCACTCTGACAAGAACTTACCAGGGCGAGAAGGTCGAGGTGTTGGTCTCCATGCCCAACCTAATCACCGGAGAAGAGCCAGAGCATGACCAGGACGAGGATGACAAGGAGAAAGATGATGACCAGGAAGACGGCGAGAAGGCCCCAAAGTCCAGCATCCCCCTCACTGTCACCATCTCCAAGAGTGACGGCCTGAGCCTCGAGTTCACCTGCACCGCCTACCCCGATGAGGTCATGATTGACACCTTGTCCGTGAGGCAGCCGGCAGCGAACGAGGAGGAGGAGCTGATCGCGTACGAGGGCCCAGATTTCAAGTAAGTACCACAAGATCATGGCTTTGCCATTTTAATTTCCTGAGGTGACTGAACACACTGGTTCACAACTGCTTTGCTGATGCTGTACCACGCTTGGTCTCTTGTCTGGTGCAGCGACCTCGACGAGAACCTGCAGAGGGCGTTCCACAAGTACCTGGAGCTACGTGGCGTCACGCCCATGACCACCAACTTCCTGCACGAGTACATGATCAACAAGGACAGCCGCGAGTACCTCTTTTGGCTGAACAAGCTCAAGGATTTCGTCAAGCAGTAGAGATTGTTAGCATTACTAGTATCCCCTAGCATAAGATGAGCCAATGAATGTGCTGCTCTGCACATCCTGTTTTGAGACCTACGAGGCTCTAAGCTCCTCCATGTTTCTGGAGAGTATACATACAACGAGTGTGTGCTTATCGATTTATCGTAGCGTGACGTTAAGAGTTTTAGAGGCATTCATAGATAATACTTAGTTGCGTGGTATGCTATTTTTAAGAAATAATTATTCTATATGCATGAAGACATTTGTTCACTATTCTGTTTGCTTTGCGTCCACTCTTCTCTAGCGAACTTGAAATCTATTCATGCCTGCCTGGTGGTATTTTATCTAATGAATTCTCTCTGTCAGCAGTAATCTTTTATGTACTAATATGAAGTTTGTGTCAGCAACTTCCTGTGGTTTCTGTAGAGCTCTGTGATAACTTGCTACAGGGTTTTACCTTGCCTGCTCTCATAATTCCATCTGTACGGTGTTCTGATGACGTGCCAACACAAGAGCGCCAGCATGGCATCCAGCTAGGCGAATGGACTCTGTATGCACTGTGCTCCTAGCCCCTTTTTTTTAATTATTTGAAATGTTCCAAAAAAATTTGAAACAAAATACTTAGATGTAGCCAACTCTATGCACTATGAGCATGCAAATTTTCAATGTCAAATACCTCGTATTTTGGCTTAGAAAAAAAAAGATATGCACAATTCACAGCACGTCCGTCAAGAGTAAGGATACCATGTTGTTCTGATATAAACAAGCGGGATATCTTTTTTAAATAAACAGTGCATCAATTTTTTGTATAAAGGTCAAGTGTGGCGTATAAAAAACTGATGCATGTAGATATGTTACCAAGTATCATGCAATATTAATTCATAATTTTGAAGTAGTATTTTCATCTCGATATATCTAAACTTTTATAAGAAAAACTCACTACTATAATTATGATAGTTTATTCCTTATGGAAGCAACATCAATCATGCATATTTCTAAACCTAGAAGGTTTTTTTATTCATCAAATACACAATTACTTCACGTTGATTAAAATTGTTTTTTCACCACACAATTATATCTTGCATTTTATGCTATGTTAAATAGTTATAACATCCACCCCTCCCCCCCACCCCACCCCGCGCTATACACAAATTTTGGACCATGCTTCGACACTGCTCTTGAAACCAGCGAAACTCCACCTCCTCCATCATCATAGCACGTACTATGTACCTAAACTCGGGGCAACATGACTATAATTTTCATCGACAAGCCATGCCACCCGAATCCGAATGCTCCTATTCTATTCGAATGAGGTGCCCGATTCAAAGTCGAGCACTGCATGTTGGCAGCTTGGATTGCAAGTTTAGAATAGCTAGACATTATGCAAGTGAAGCTTCTCCTGGGAAGTCAGCAAGATGGTTGTCTCGAGGTGAATATCCCGACATGATGTTTCTATTCTAGTGCAACTTGTGTACATAGGATGTAAGCGGGTCTTTAGTGACGACCGGTTGATTCCGTTCAAAAGAACCTTCGCACTTGCAATGGTGCGTGGGGTGCAAGACAGTATGTTCGACCGTCGGATCTCTGCCTCCGAGGGCTCCTGCAGGAATCCAAGGGCCCGGAGCTTCCCACGGCCTAAACAAACACAACTTGGCTATTAATTTGCTTCTCTATGCAGCCCGAGATTCATCGACTACTCGAGTGTCAGTCCGCACTGCCGTCATCCAGCCACCAACCACACATACTGGCTTGCAAACAAAAAAAACACACACACTCAAAGTTTGAGCATCATAGAGAGAGGGGATTTTTGGCTCCCGAGCTCCAATGCACTCGGTTATTGTAAAAATCGAAAATGGTATTTTGAAGTTACAAAAAAATCTAAACAAATTATGTGAATATATATATATATATATATGTTATCTACATATATGCATAATTTTGTTCGATAATACACTCTATTTTAGGGTACACAAAAATCAAGAAATCATGTCTCTGCAAAAGGTGAAATTGAACTCATTTTACTTGCTACATTTGTCTTTTGTACAGATCACGTATGGAAATATATTTCCCCCAAAATTTGGCCGTACATACTAGACATGTGTATGTACGTAAAAATATATGTTTCAGTTTTTTTTTTTAAAACGGGTGCATTGGAGCTTGGGAGCAAGTAGTATTTTTCGCATCACAGGATGCATTTCAAAAGAAGCATTTCATCGCAAGTCCACTGCCGCCTTGGCGCTTTCCTCTGGACCTAGTAGGATTTGGTCCGACCTACGCACGTCCACAGGCTGACACGCGGGACCAGACGCGTTAGGCGGAAAATGGGCTCCCGTGTCCCGGCGGCGGCGGCGATGATGTGCAATCACGGAACAGCGGAATACTGTACGGCTGGACAGAGGAGAATACAATCGAGTAGTAGATGATATCGTAAGATACTTTTTTTTTTGAGAAATAGATCGTGCGATACCTAGTTTTTTTTTTTAGGGGTTCGTGCGATACCTAGTGGAACTACTCCGCAGTACCATGCGATCAATGGATCGATTGTTCCTAATTTGTTTGGGCTTGGCCCATTTAATTGGGCACGAGCTGGTATAGTTTTAGGATTATAATTACAATTTACACATCGCTAATTGCCGGAGTATTGAGACTAATACAACATATACAAGTAGTATAGTGTAGCCCTCATCGAATTACATAAACATTCTAGAAGATGGATTTTAAATTTGTGGATTTCATATTTAGTGCACATCGATATCATCAAGATTCCCCGCAAAAAAAAAGATATCATCAAGATTGTTGTTTCTGAGTTATAATTTTCTTTATTTCAAGAGAGATACAACAACACACTAAACCTCCAAACAAAACGGAAGGGGATGCCGCATGACTTGATGGTTTTGCGGCCTTTGGGGATGTTCCCGTCGCCCAGAAGGTTCAAGTATATGCATAAGCACTCCTGCTGCTCCCGGAGGACCGAGCAGCACGACTTCGACGGCATGGCCCCATTGTAGATTGCTTTGTCACAAACCGAGGGCATCTCTGAATCACACTTCACCTGTGTCGGTACCGCCAACGCGTCCGCCGCCACCACCACTACCAAGGCCACGCACATGGCCACCACCGCCGTCCTGTCCATGGCCATGATCTTGGTTGTCTTTGACTTTTCACTAAACACTATCGTCCTAAATTTGATGTGGCAAGGAAGTTAAGCGCCTCGCAGTATTTATAGGCGGGAGTGAGGTGTTTCCGGTCGGATGACATTTATGAACTACTCTCTCCGTCCACAAAAGGAGGGAGTAATAAATATTTGGGTATACTCAGGCATTCCTTCATGCCAGAAATTATGTTACTCCATTTTGACCCTAATATTCTAGAGCGACAAATTACAGTCCATTCTTATCCATAGTTGGATATAGATGACTATCTAGTACTCCTAAAATTAGTTTCCTAGAAATAATTAATTATGGTGATGTGGCTGGATGCAATAGTCCATTGTACCAGAAATTACTAAGCAGCTATTAATTATATCCTTTTTACCCCAAGATTTTGCTGTGCCAAATAAGACCGCATTGATATGGATAAGCAAGAAATTATTAAGAAGTTACTACCACTCTACTCGCTCCATTTTTAAAATACAAGATCACTACCAAATACGATTTGCAGCCATATAAAGCCACTATCTCATCCTAAAAATAATTGATTAGATTTTTACCTATTAAAATACTGCTCATTTATGCAAATTTTGCAGGCAACCATAGAGGAAGAGTCACCACATGCAACATTTTTAATTAGTACTAGATGAGATTTGTTTTATCAAGGAGCCATGTCATTATCGACGAGCCATGATGACATCATCATGTGCCATGTACCTGAAACTCGAACTGATTCAAGTTTTGAGGCAGAGACGGTTTTATTTGTGCTACAAACCACATGCGACCTTGTCAGGCTATCTAATAGCAAAGCCACCGCCGCCTCTGATCTTCTCACCGCTGTCGGAGCGCCGCTAGGTAAAGCCCTCCAGGGGATGAGTTCAACGGCGGGGATTTCCTCCGATGCAGCTCGAGGGCGCGGTTGCGGCAGAGCTCGAGCATGTGTCCCGACTCGACGCATGCGTGACCATGGCGTCGGTAGCATAGTGATGGGCCTCCTCCGCTGTAAATGGACCTTCCTAATGGTGCAGCTCAATCCGGCTGGTGGTCGTGACGCACCGGCTTTGGTCTGTGGCGGCGGCTTCCTGCCGGTGGAACTGACGCGCCGGTGGGGCCTGGCGTTCAACGGCGAGGAGGAGCCAGTGGTCCAGCCAATGATGGGTCCGAGGATGCCAGCGGAAGCTTGTTTCGGCCTCGGTCGGATTCGCCGTTGGCGACACCCGTGGCGTTGTTTACCTCATTGTGGAGGCACTCTGGGAATGTTCTCGTTCTCTCTGTGCTCCGTTGGAAACCCTAGATTCAGGTGTTCCAGATCGGATTGCGACGGTCTTATGTTGTTTCCCCCTTGGCGCCATCATCTTTTGAGTCATATGACGGCTGGAAGGAGAAGGTGGAGCGGCGTGGCATCTACAACATTGGTAACTCAGAGTGTCTGTGGCATGTGCAGTGGGGCCACGGAGGCAGACGCGGGATGATGGACGCGCGCAAGACGGTGCTTTTGTTTGCCGTCGTGGCGGCGTTGATCAGGACGGGGCTAGGGGTGCAGGCTGGGGCCATATGGCTCCCCCCATGCTAGAAAAAAAATTAAGAAATGCCCCTATAATCCGTGGATTTGACCCCAAGTCTTGACAATATTTACCCACATGGCCCCCTCCAAGTATCATAGTGTTCACTTGGCCCCCATTGTGTCAAATTCCTGGCTCCGTCACTGGCATCGATGGCTTGCCTGACAAGGTCATTGCGTCAATCCTTACTGCAGATGCGTTGACAGAAGACGGGCGGCGGCTTCTAGAGCGTGCGCATAGCTGTTGCGGGGTTTGATGAGGCCTCTGATTAAAATGATGCGCGTAGGTGCGAGATCCATAAATTCTGCTCCAGACGAGAGTCGAACTCTAGTCGCTAGGTTTACGCCACTGCGACACTAATCACTGGGCTACTGCCCAGTTCTGCACACAACCCCAATCATGGCCACCCCTTCATCAAATCTGGTTGGTACGGAGTAGGATGCAAAGTGAGCCTTGCTGATTCCATTCAAACCTTCGCGACGTGCGGCGCAGGTACTGCCCCCCGAATCCAGTTGGCTGCTGCAACATTTTTCTTGACGGAATTGGCTGCTGGAGCCTGCGGAGAGCCCATCCAAGCGTAAACAAATACTCCACTGCAGTACTGGATGCACATTGGCAATTTGCTTCTCTATGCCGCCTGGAGTGTTAGTCATCACCGCCGTCAGTCCAGCCACCAACCACACATCCTGACTTGCAAAAAAAAAAAAAACCCACACACACTCGAAATTTGAGCATCACGGATGCTTTTCAAATTTCAAAAGAAGAATTTGATAGCGAGTCCACTGCCGCTTTGGCGCTTTCCTCTGGAGGTACGCACGCCCACAGGCTGACACGGGGACCACACTGCTCAGATGGACCGCCTGCCAAGCCATCACGGCATCACCTCGTTTTGTAGAGGCTTTTTTAAGCAAATCGAGCCGAACACCTCAGAAGTAGGCGCGGCTGCACCGATATTTTCTACTCGCTTGTGTTTACTCTGTGAGTGTGACCACCTACGGCGGCGGTGCTCCACGTCCCAATAAGTGTACATGAACATGAGTGTGCCTAGAGCTAGGATCCAAGAGTTAGCTTGTTATTTAGGTTGTCTCGTTGACATAGGAGACCCTAATCGTTATTTAGGTTGTCTCGTGTAACTCCAAATTAGTTCGTTTAACTTGTTATAAACCAGCTGAGTGTTGTATTGTTTGATTGTTTTTTAAGTAGTAAAGTTCTTTAACTTTATTTTTACTCCAGGACTAAGCACTAGTGGAGACAGGGTCTTCTGTCCCGGCCCGTGAGGGGTTTTAGTCCCAATTCGCGAACCGGGACAGGATAAGCGGGACTAACCCTTTAGTCCCGGGCCAGTTACCAGCCGGGACTAAAGGTCCTCCACGTGGCCGCCTGCGGGGCGCGCTGGGGGCTGCTAGCTCTAAGTTGACGAGGGAATATCTCTCCGGCAACAGTGCCAGAAACTCTGCTTGTACGTCACACGTCAGTTGGGAACCCCAAGAGGAAGGTATGATGAGTGCAGCGGCAAGATTTCACTCAGTATGAAACCAAGGTTTAATCGAACCAGTAGGAAAACGAGGTTTGCTTCGAAGGTGTTGGTGAAGGAGTGTAGTGCGGCGCAACACCAGGGATTCCGGTGCCAACGTGGAACCTGCACAACACAATCAAATTACTTTGCCCCAACTTAACAGTGAGGTTGTCAATCTCACCGCTTGCTGAAAACAAAGGGTTAAACGTATCGAATGGAAGATGATGTTTGTTTGCATAAAACAGTAGAGAACAATGATTGCAGTAGATTGTATTTCAGATGTAAAAGAATGGACCGGGGTCCACAGTTCACTAGTGGTGTCTCTCCAATAAGATAACTAACATGCTGGGTAAACAAATTACAGCTGGGCAATTGACAATTGATAAGTGCATATAACATGCATGTGTGAGCTGTGGCATCTACTATGAGATTCATTTGGGCATTACGACAAAGTACATAGACCGCTATCCAGCATGCATCTATGCCTAAATAGTCCACTTTCCGGTTAACATCCGTACCCCTTCCAGTATTAAGTTGCAAGCAACAGACAATTGCATTAAGTAATGTGCGTAATGTAAACAATACATTCATCCTTGAATAAAGCATTGCTGTTTTACCCCTAGTGGCAACAACACATCTACAACCTTAGAACTTGCTGTCACTATCCCAGGTTAAATAGGTTGAACCCAACTATCATGCATAATACCCCCTCTTGGAGTTACAAGTATTCACTTGGCCAAGTCTTCAACAAGTAACGGAGAGCATGCAAGATCACAAATGACATAGACATGATAATATAATATTCAGCTCCACATAGGTATCAATATAAGTCAGATCCCAGCAAACACAACTTGTAGCATTACAATAAGATGATCTTGATCATGATAGGCAGCTCACAAGATCTAAACATGATGGCACAAGTGGAGAAGACAAGCATCTAGCTACTGCTATGGACCCATAGTCCAAGGATGAACTACTCACGCATCACTCCGGAGGCGGGCATGGCGAGGTAGAGCCCTCGGTGATGATTCCCCTCTCCGGCAGGGTGCCGGGAAGAGCTTCAGAAACCCCCGAGTTAGGGTTGACGACGGCGGCGGCAGCGAATATGTTCTGGATGAAAGGCTCGGTGTTTTAGGGTTTTCACGCCTCGGAGAATAAATAGGCGAAGGGGCGATGTCGGCGGACCCCCGAGGGGCCCAAACCACAGGCAGGCGCGGCTGGGCCCACTGCCGCGCCGCCAGGTGGCTTGGCCACCTCGTGGCTCTCCTTCGTCTCTCCTTCGGACTCCGTGTACGTGTTGGAAAAATAGGAACTTGGCCTTTTGTTTCGTGCAATTCCGAGAATATTTCCAGAAGTAACTTTCTGAAACCAAAAACAGCAGAAAACAGGGAACTGGCACTGTGGCATCTTGTTAATAGGTTAGTCCCAGAAAATGCATAAAAGTGATATGAAGTGTATATAAAACATGTAGCAAATGGTATAATATAAGCATGAAATAGCAGAAATTATGGATACGTTGGAGACGTATCAGGGCAACCCCTTTAGTCCCGGCTCGTATAACGGGCCGCGACTAAAGGGGTAATTTTGTTTTCTTTTATTTATTTCTTTAGCGTTTAGGGTTTAGGGTTTATTTGTTTTCTTTTATTTTCTTTCTTCGAGCATACAAAGATAATTGTTTTCTTTTAGCGGTATTTCTACGCTACCACATACCGTACACGTTCGTGCATATATATAAGATAACTTGTCTTACGATCGAGCATATACAAATATTTACAATTTTGATAGTTACATGGAGATCACAATTACCGGGACTAGAGCCCATCTATTCGATTACACGGCCGGGGATCATCAGTAGCGCCTATTCACACTAAATTCTCCGGCGTCGTCTACCATCTCTTTCATCAAAAATCCTGCCAGTTCCTCTGCAATTCCTAGTAGGCGTTGCTCTGGTAGGAGCCGATCCCGCATTCTCTCGAACTATATAAGAAAAGGAGATCAATATGAACATCAATCATGATAACAAAAATTGACGGTAATAAAATAATGTTGTGAATGTATTGCTTACGTCGAGTCTATAATCATTGTGCTCAGTGGTAAACGTGCGAATGAACTCGCAAACGTAGTATCCACATAGATTCGTCCCCGGTGGCTGCCTCGCGCACTTTACGAGAATATAATTCAATCAAAATAATAATCTAGCATCATAATTGTATTGAAACTAGAATTAAAGAGATGCGCGGACATATCTCGTACTACTTACCGTGACCGGAGTAAACGTCAGCTTCTCACTAAAGGAACCCGTCACCACACTCCTGAACAGGTTCCAAACCCTGGCCGGCAAAGAAAATGAATTAATGAATGAGTTATTCATTAGCTGATATCTCATGAAATCAACGAAAGAGACCGATATAGCGCGAAAATTACCTCTGGAGCATGTCCTGCATGTCGCGGAACTCTTCCAGGTGTCTCTTTAATGGGTCCATGACTTCAACTATTCCCTTATCAACTTGAATGTCTAGCAGAATCCAGTGGAACCTGCACACGTTTATATATACGTCAGTAACTCATCAATTACACTTAACATCGAGTAAGTAAAAGTGAATGTGTACAACAGAGTAAGACCCTCACTGGAAGTTGTAAGGAAACAGTATGTGGTCACAGAAATGTTGCTCCGTTAGAAACCTTAGAAGGTTATCCGCCGTCTCGTCGGGTTTCGTCGTTAGCGAAATATATTTAATTTATCTGGGTCAATGAACCCAACACTATAGATCTTTCTTTTACATTCCCGGATCTTCATTCTGCATAATAAAGTACAAAAGGATATAATGAGGATAATTACATGCAATGAACTGAACAACTTATATGTAGACAATGAATTCAACAACTTACAGACAATAGCAACTCATGAGAGTTTTGTCGAGGGCGTCGAAATTGTATAACTGGAAGATTTCTGAAAAGTCAACATGGACCTCTTCGGGTCGGAAGAAGTACTCATGTGGGACTTTCGCCACGATCATTGTTCTGCCCCCCCCCCCCCCCTACCACACTCAAGTACCAGTCATGCAAATTTCGCATATGTGTTGGCAGTTGTTCCAAGTTCTCTTTGCTGACCAAAGGCTTCCCTGGGACATATGTAGGGACAACATCAGCCTTGGGTAACTTGTCGTCTTGGGAACCTAGCAATTCACAACAGTCACACCCATAGCGGCCGCCAACTTCGCAGCTTTTTCCATATCCTGCTGCAGCACCTGGGGAACGTTTTCGGATAACACCTTGAGGGATGGGATCGATTGTTTGGCCTGTTCTCCGAGCTGGGGAACGTCCCTTCTGTTCCCGCTTGCACTTTTACCTGATTTTCTCCCGCTTGCACTTTTACTTGATTTGCTCTTCTCCACTTCCTTCCGAAGTGTGCGTACATAGTCATCTGGCTTATGGTGCAACTCATATTGCGATTTTGTGTTCAGAAAATTACGTGCCCACGCTTTTTGCTTCTCGGTGTATACCGGGGCGGGCTTGGGTTTCATCTTTGCAAAATGCGCATCTTTTTCGGCCATTGTGATCGCTGCGGTTTGCTCGTCAGTACGATCGTAAGCTCTGATGGGAAGATTCTTATGAGGTACTCTTGGGAGGGGCGACATTTGTCGTTTTGGGCTGCTGCGTCGGTTAGTACTCATCGACGGAGCACGCTTCCGCTTATTGTCCTTAGCGGGCAAAGGCGGCGGCGAAGACGGCCGACCCAAGTCCGGCGGCGGAGATCGAGATGGACTCGCGCTGTGGTGGTCGTAGTCATGGGTGTGCTTCTTGGAGGTGATGGAGGTGTAGGTGACCTGCGACGACTCGGAGGCGGTGTTGTCCTTGGCGTCGACCTGGAAACTTGATGTAGTTCTTGTCCCATAGAATGATATCACCCACAACTTCTCCGAGTGTCCTCTCATCTCCAGGTCCAGGGATGTCAAGCTCCATATCATGAGACCCCGATACGATTTCATCCACCCCGACTTTAGCATAGCCAGCTGGAATCTCACGGTCTTGCCAGCGTGCGTCAGGTGGACAAGGTAAAGCATATCCGACCGCCACCTTCATGGATATGTTCTTCAATTTCTGATGGAGCTCACAAGATATTGAATCCTTGATTCCATCCACGGGGTAGCCGGGACCGCCATCTATCATCCGCCGTGCATCGTCAGCCGGGACCTCCGAGTCACCCACGCTGCTTTTCCGCTGAGATGGACCGGCGGTAATATCGAGTACAGGATCTTGCGGGCGCACTACTCCTCTAAGTTCGTCAATCTGCTGCTGGTGGTGGTTAATTCTGGCAAGCAACTGGTTGAACTTGTCTCCCTCCTCCCTCTGCTGTCGCTGCTTTGCTCTCGCTCGGCTTCTGTAAGTTTCTACGTCTTTGGCAAACCCAAGCCACCACGGGACGGAAGGGCCAAAGCCTCGTGTTCGTCCTCCTTTTTCGTCATTCCCGAGGACCAGTGTCAGCAAGTCTTTCTCTCTATCGGGACAGAACTTTAACTTCCCTCTTTAATTTTTTTCACCACTTTAAGCCAATTTTCCCTGGGTACCTAATCCCGTCACTGCAAATAAGGTCCCCTGTTGTTTCGTCGTATGAACCCCCATGCGTAAGGAACCAATTTCTTGCCCTCAATTCCCATTCGTCGCGCATCCATTCTGGTAGGATCCCTTTAGCAAGCAGCTCTTGCTCTTTTTTATCCCACTTTGGCATGGCAGTCTCGTAGCCCCCTGGCCCCAATTTATGGTGATATTTTTTCTTGTCAGCATTTTTCTTTTTCCTTACTGAGATCGCCTTGGCATTTTGTGACTCCTTGTACTCCTTAAATGTGTTCCAGTGATTCGCCTGCTTCGCTAAATAGCCTTCAAATACTGGAGCAGTCTTTTTCTTCAGATATTCTTGCCATAATCTTTTCTTTCACACCCGGAATAGTTCGGCCATCTTCTTAAGAATCCACTTCATGACTTTCTTTCTCAATTTTGCAGTGTCGGCAGGATTCTCAAATACAGGATGCAAAGTGAGCCTTGCTGATTCCATTCAAACCTTCGCGACGTGCGGCGCAGGTACTGCCCCCCGAATCCAGTTGGCTGCTGCAACATTTTTCTTGACGGAATTGGCTGCTGGAGCCTGCGGAGAGCCCATCCAAGCGTAAACAAATACTCCACTGCAGTGATGCACATTGGCAATTTGCTTCTCTATGCCGCCTGGAGTGTTAGTCATCACCGCCGTCAGTCCAGCCACCAACCACACATCCTGACTTGCAAAAAAAAAAAACCCACACACACTCGAAATTTGAGCATCACGGATGCTTTTCAAATTTCAAAAGAAGAATTTGATAGCGAGTCCACTGCCGCTTTGGCGCTTTCCTCTGGAGGTACGCACGCCCACAGGCTGACACGGGGACCACACTGCTCAGATGGACCGCCTGCCAAGCCATCACGGCATCACCTCGTTTTGTAGAGGCTTTTTTTAAGCAAATCGAGCCGAACACCTCAGAAGTAGGCGCGGCTGCACCGATATTTTCTACTCTTTTTTTTTTTGAACAATAAAAGGCCCCGAAGGACCCAGAGTCTGCATTAAGTCGCCGAGATGCTTACAATTACAAAGAGAACCCTGAAGGAAAAAGAAATTACAACAAGGTCCTCGGAAAGCTCAGAAAGCACCCTACAGAAGATTGTAAAAACGCAATCAAGACCACAGCCGCCGGCGACGGAGAAGCTTCCACCACGGCCGCACCACAGAACACCACCGGGGACAGAACCACTTGGTGGAGCGTGGGCGTCCAGCGCCGTTGCAAAGCCAGAGAAGATCCTCACGAAGAGGAAGAAGAAGCTCAAGCAGAGCATCCTGCCGAGCACGACGGGGCCAGCCCTCTGACCTTGGATAGCATCGGCAGTTCGTCGCCGTTGCTTGGGATCCGTCGAAGGAGACGCAGACTCCAGAATCTCCCGAAGCCAACCCTGTACACCAGACACGAAGAAGCTACGCAGCACCTCTCCCTTGCCACCACGGCCGGCCGAAAGGAAGCCTGCAGCTTGAGACGAACTGGAGCACAGGGGTGGGCAGCACTTATTGAAGGAGTTGGCCAGAAACTCAACACCCGCATCCTCCCACCACCGGAGCATGGATGCCAAACCTCCCGCCATCCGCTCGACGCAGCGCCCAAACGCCATAGCAGATACACCCCACAGGCGCCAAATCCAGCCTTCCTCACACTCGGACCACCACCATGGTACCCCGAAACAGCAAGGGGAAGCTCGATCTGAAGCCAGACACGCTTATTAGAGGGAGTCGCGCCAGATCCCACCACCAGCATCCATCCCCTCCACGGGAGACACCAGCAAGAGATACCAGCAGCTCGAGCTCGCCGCGCGTGGACGAGGAAGCAACTCCAGGGCGACCAAGCACCCAACTAGCACACAGGCAAACACCAAAACCTACCGCTACCATATACAGGAGAACCGGGCACCCTCCCCATCCCCTACTCCGGCCGGACAAGCCGCCGGAGAGGGAGAGGAGAGGGGCCGGAGCACCGGAGGCGACTCTCAAAAGGGGGAGGGAAGAGAGAGAAGGAGAGGGAGGGGGGGGGGGGGGAATGAGAGCCTCCATGTGCGGGGCCGATATTTTCTACTCGCTTGTGTTTACTCTGTGAGTGTGACCACCTACGGCGGCGTGCTCCACGTCCCAATAAGCGTACATGAACATGAGTGTGCCTAGAGGTAGGATCCAAGAGTTTGCTTGTTATTTAGGTTGTCTCGTTGACATAGGAGACCCTAATCGTTATTTAGGTTCATAGGTTGTCTTGTGTAACTCCAAATTAGTTCGTTTAACTTGTTATAAACTAGCTGATTGTTCCGGGCATTTGTGCGGCTACATGAATTGATTTTTTTAAGTAGTAATTTTTGCTGGACACTAGAATTTGCCTATGACGTTTTTTGTTATATTGTTTGAATTTTTTGAAGTAGTAAAGTTTTTTTTACTTTATTTTTACTCCAGGACTAAGCGTGACATACATGAGAGTTTTAAAACGTGGTTTGTTGTGATGTCAACACCAAAGAGAGGATAAGAGATCAGATAACTAATTTTTTCCAGGGAATCAATGGGTTATTACACTCGTTGTTCTTGGGTAGTTGCTTCGTAAAATACATTGAGAACTAGAAAAAAATGGAGTATATATGTACTTTCATTAGCTGATTTATTTAGTGGTTCTGATTAACTATTTCGGAGGTAAGTGATAAGTGCAAAGTTTGTGTTTTGAACACTTTCGTAGGCATTTTTTTAACCCTTGATTTTCACTGGTCAAGAACTTACGTGCTTGGCTAAAATTTGTATTTATACCCGTAAAAAAAATTGTATTTATAGTATGTCCACAAACTTAATTAGTGTAAAGACATATGAAAAGAAATAAATTATAAGACAAATGTGTGAATATTAGCGTGTATATTAGGTTCAAATGTGCGATCAAAGACCTAGTAAAATCAACCGCGCCTTCCATTTTTAGGACGGATGGAGTAGATGGCCCAAGTGTGAAGTGTCTAACTCCGTTTTAAAGCTTCTACATTTGCTGACAAAGGAGAATGTAAGACAGTTTCAGAGTTGAGCCTTGACACTTTGTTTTCCGTGACAGCTTGGAAAAGGGACCGATGCAACTTTTCAAGGCATTTAGCTCACTCTCCAGTCCCAAATTGTGGCAACCGATCATTGTGGTGTTGACGCAACAAAAAAAAGGAAAATCAGAGTGTGAATACAGAGCAGATGCCAGAGCCGCGCCGGACACCTCAGCGTCGGGAAGATGACCATTTGTTTCATCAACGAGCCGCTCCCATTATATATTCGAATGTGCGAGGTAGGCCAAGGGTGCGACTCAAGGAACTCGCACCAAATAAGTAATCTCCTCCCGGGTCGCTCCCCTCCACGGCGGCTCCGGAGGCGGCCCCTCCCCACAAACCCTAGCCGCCACCGTCCCCGGCCCCTGCCGCCGCTGCTGCCGACACCGTCGGTGGTGGCGGCGCCCATCCCGTCAAGGACGGTGGGCAGGCGAGGTGCCCTGCGGCGGCGGCTCACGGAGGTGGTGGGTCACAGGCGGCGAGCACGGGGCGGCGCTTGAGTCCCGGCGGAGTGGCGGCGTATAGGTGGTGGGGCGACGCCGGTGCCAGCCGTCCTGGTGGCGGTATGGATCGGGGGAGTTCCAGGATTTCTTCTGGATCGATCTGGACCTAGGGTCCGATCTCTGCCGGATGGATCCAGCTAGCGCCGACGTTAAGCTGTGCGCTGGTATCCCTCTCTGTTGCTGCCGTTCCCGCTGGTTGTGGTCTCGCGGCGTCGGGGCCTGCGAGACTGAAGAATAATGGCGGTGGTACTATGGTTCCAAATCGCGCCAAGAGGAAGAGCTGCTTCATGTTTATCCTCCTGGATCTGGCCAGATTGATGGGTTCCGGAAGGCTCCGCCGGTGATCTCCCATGGGCGTTAAGACCTAGAGATTGCTGGATCGGGTGGGATTCGGTCGCGTCGTGAAGAACCGGCGTGAAGCTCTGCTTCTGTTGCCATCATGGGCAAATCCATGGTGAAGTCAGACGCGGAAAAGGCCATGGAGGCTGAGATTGGAGGACTGGCAGTGGTGCTCGGAGACTTTTTGTTGAGGAGGAACTGGCTTCGAGTTTCAGGAATCATGACAGCAGTATGTATGCGAGGGCGACAACATTGGTGAGGTTCAAAGTCCTACCTCGCTGGGTGAAAATCTAAGGTCTAGCCTTAATTGGTTGTGCCTGGCAAGGGCCTTGATGAAGGCATTGTTTTGTGAGTGAGGACTATCTCTAGGGTGAAAACCCATGATCTTTGATCCGACGACGACGGCGCTTGTGCACTGTTCCCTTCCTAAAGGCGTTGCTTTTGGAGAAATTGGACAACAGGTGCTGTCTTGGCGGTGGTTGTGCTGCTGCTGTAGGGACTGTAACTCTGTAGCGATACTTTTCTTTTAGTTTTTTTGTTTGTTTTTCGGCTGTGTGCATCCGTAATACTTTCGGTTATTGCGTTGTTGCAGAGACTGGGTGTAATTGGTATCTCCGCGATATTAATAAACACTCTTTATCTAAAAAATATATTCGAATGAAGTGCCAGTTGAGTTCAGGACCGAGCACTGCACGTTGGCAGCTTGGGGAAGTGCCAACTTTAAAATAGCTGGACTAGATACGTACTAGATGCAAATGAAGCTTCTCTTCGGAAGCCAACAAGATCCTTTACAACACTATGGGCCACTTCTTTTAAGCTTCTGGAGCAGTTTCTAGGTCCCAGACCGCATAAGCTGAAAAGAAGTCTCCGGCTTCGTCTCTACTTATTCCCACCGAGAAGCGAGGTTGCTGTGTATTTCCAGAATCCACCGGAGAGCAGTTTCCCGAGCTTCTGGTCTGGCTCGTGAAACGTTTCTAGGAAACAGACATGTCGTTGCGCATAATTACGGCAAGACTGCCATCCCACGCTCCCGTCTGTCGCGTGCAGTTTCCCGAGCGGGCCAAGTCAACACGTAGCAGAGCGATAGAAAAAAAGAAAATAAACATATCGTCTTCTCGGTGGAGCAAAGCGAGCTCGAGCCATACTCCGCCCATCCCGCCGCCGGTCGCCCACCCCCGCCGGATCCTGCTGCTCCGACCTGTCCCCGACGCTCCGTCTCTCCTCCGTCGGATCCCACTGCTCCGGCTTGGCCCCGACGCTCTGCTCCGCCCGGACGGCTCTGCTCCGCCTCGACGTTCTTCTTCTCAAGTTTGTCCACACCAACTCCGGCGACCTCGAAGTCGTCCGCTGCCGCTGCTCTGGTCCGTTTCCTTCTCCCGCCGGCCGCGCATCCATCCTAGCCTCCGTTACCATCGGCTGCCTCCAATCCGTCCCGGCCGCCGGATGATACGTCTCAAACGTACCTATAATTTCTGATGTTCCATGTTGATATTATACCAATTGTTACATGTTTTATATACACTTCATAGCATTTTTATGCATTTTCTGGGACTAACCTATTAACAAGATGCCACAGTGCCAGTTCATGTTTTCTGCTGTTTTTGTATTTCAGAAAAGCTAGTCTGAAAATATTATCGGAATTGGACGAACCTTGGACGGAACCTCCTGTTTTTCCAACACGTGCACAGAGTCCAAATTAGAGACGGAGGGGAGCCACGAGGCAGCCACACCATGGGGCCGCGCGGGCCCCCCTGCCGCGCCGTGGTGTGGTGTGGGGCCCACGTGCGTCTCCAGCCGCCGCCCTTTCGCCTATTTATTCATCTTCACGGGAAAACTCGAGACACCCGAGCCATTATCCACGAAAAGTTCGAGAGACGCCGCCGCCGTTAGCCCTAGCTCGGGAGGGTTCAGAAGCTCTTCCTAGCACCCTGCCGGAGAGGGGAATCATCACCGGAGGGCTCTACATCACCATGCCTGCCTCCGGAGTGATGCGTGAGTAGTTCATCATTGGACTACGGGTCCATAGCAGTAGCTAGACGGTTGTCTCTCCACTTTATGCTATCATGTTTAGATCTTGTGAGCTGCCTATCATGATCAAGATCATCTTATTGTAATGCTACATGTTGTGTTTGCTGGGATCCGATGAATATTGAATACTATGTCAAGTTGATTATCAATCTATCTTATATGTTATTTATGATCTTGCATGCTTTCCGTTACTAGTAGATGATTTGGCCAAGTAGATGCTTGACTATTTATGCTAGATAGTGGGTTCATACCTCCGGTAATCTGGGAGAGTGACAATGTGATTATAATGATAAAGAAACCTTGGCTGCTTATGCTAAAGGAAACTATGACTTTGTAATCTTGAACAAACTGAAGAATTTTTTTTTTTAAAGGTGCCTATGAAATTGCTGGTTATATTCACGATGATGATTCTCCTTATAAATCTGAAAATTTTGCTATACTTGGTTATTGCCTTGAATATTACAATGATAATCCTTATATCACTGAATTTCTTGAGAAAACTTATTCTCCAGAACAACTTGCTACCTTTCAGGAACCTGTGGGAGAAGAAACTGCTGAAACTGAAAGCTCATTGATGAAAAAGAGGAAGAGAGTGATGATCAAAAGGAGGATCTACCTTCTAATGATAGTAACTCTTTAACTCTTACATTATATGATTACCCTCCATGCCTACCTAAGGAGGAGAAATGCTATATTGTTGAATGTCATGATTCTATTGAAATATCTCCTTTTGATAAATTTGAAGTAACAACTCCTTGACTCAAGAAAAGGAAATTGCAGAAAGTAAAAATGTGCTCCCTAATGTTTATATGATAATGCTCTTGATGATGGTCCTATATTGCCTAATGATATTTTTATACTACTATTGTCAAAAGTGGGTTTAATGACCCCACTGTTTTTTAGCTTAATAAAAATTATGTGTTTGTAGATCATGAAAAGCATGCTTTATGTGATAGTTATATTGTTGAGTTTGTTCATGATGCTACTGAAAGTTATTATGAGAGAGGAAAATATGGTTGTAAAAGTTTTCAACTAAAACCTCTCTTTATGTTGAAAGTTTTGAAGTTTTTTGTTTCATCTTTCTATGCTAGTTGCTTTATGCTTCAATAATTTATTTTGTTACAAGATTCCTTTGCATAGAAGTGGGTTAGACTTAAATGTGTTTGATATTTGCCTCTTGATGCTCTCTTTTGTTTTTCAACTCTTATTCTTATGAGAGCATCATTAAAATCTTATAGCCTAGCTAAAAGGCATTAAAGAAAGCGCTTTTGGGAGGCAACCCATTATCTTTTGTTTTCAGTTTTTGAGTCAAGGAGTTGTTTACTTCTGTAACAATTCCTTTGTATCTTTATTTTATCGCATTGTTGTGCCAAGTATTGCCTCTAATAGGAAGATGATGCTAGATTTGGATTTCTGCGCAGGAACAGATTTCTGCTGTTCACCGTTTTATTCTGTAAAATCACAGAAAAATTATTTAAATCTGCAAATTTTTGTGCGTGATCCTCAGATATGTACGCATCTTTCGTTAGTTTAAAGTTTTTCGATCTGAGCAACGTAAGTGCCTCGAAAAAATTCGTCTTTACGGACTGTTCTGTTTAGACAGATTCTGTCTTTTATTTTTCGCATTCTCTCTTTTACTAGTGTTGAGTGGAATTTTTTTTAGGGTGAAGAGCTTCACATAACATCAGTGGCAGTAGTAATGTTAAAAGTAACGGTCATGTTTGTGTCCTTATAGAACATGTGAGTTTTTGATTGTGCACTAACCCTCTAATGAGAATTACTTGAGTTTGGTGTGGCGGAAGTTTTCAAGGGTCAAGAGAGAAGGATGATATAATGTGATCAAGAAGAGTGAAGAGCTTAAGCTTGGGGATGCTCCCATGGATCACCCCAGCATATTTCAAGAAGACTCAAGCGTCTAAGCTTGGGGATGCCCAAGGCATCCCCTTCTTCATCAGCAACTTATCAGGTCATCTCTAGTGAAACTATATTTTAATTCTTTCACATCATATGTGCTTTACTTGGAGCGTCTGTGTGCTTTTATTTTCAGTATTTTATTTTTCTTATGGTCAACTTGATTGGACCCAGCATTCTTGATTGGGAGAGAGACACGCTCCGCTTTTTCATATGAATACTCCTATTCTTCACTTATACTTGTTGAGTATTCTTATCTAGCTATTGCTATGCTTTTAGCTCCTGTTTTGCATGCATCTCTTATTCAGAGCTGTTAGTTCTTTTAAAGAAAGTACTCTCTTGCTTCACTTATAATTGTTTGGAGAGTTTATGTTGAAATAAATTGATTGGTGTTTGGTTGGAACAGAAAATGTTGCATGTGGTAGATGGTATAATGGAAAAAGCTTACATATTCTTGTAGATCACTGTATTGGATAATTTGATACTTGTCAATTGTTTTGAGTTATCAAGTAGTTCATGTTTAAGCTTTTGTATCATGTAGTTAAAACCTATTAATGAAGAACTACCGTAAAGCTCGTTGAAATTTGGTTTGCATGATTGGTATCTCTAAGGTCTAGATATTTTCTAGTAAAAGGGTTTGGTTAACAAGGAAGACAGTGTAGAGTCTTATAATGCTTGCAATATGTTTTCATATAAGTCTTGCTGTGTCGGTTGATATCCTGTGTTTGCTTCAAATAACCTTGCTAGCCTAAACTCTGTACTGAGAGGGAATGCTTCTCGTGCATCCAAAACCTTGAGCCAAAATCCATGCCATCTGTGTCCACCATAACTACCTATATGTGGTATTTCCTTGCCATTCCAAGTAAATTTTTCATGTGCTACCTTTAAACTATTCAAAATTATTACTCCTATTTTGTGTCAATGTTTACCAAGCTCATGAGGACGGGGTGGATGTCTTTATGTCAACTGTCAAACAGACTTTACCACCGGACTAGCGGCATATACATCCGCTTATCCATTAATTTTGCAAAAAGAGCTGGCAAATGGGGTGCCCAGTCCCAATTAATTACAACTTTAACCGCTTAATTCTCTTCACATTTTTGCCCTGATTTATCAGTCAAGCAATGACAAACAGTGAAATATCTGCATGTGTAAACAAAAGAGAAAGAGGGATGATCTGCCTTGCTGGTAGAAATAACGTCCTTCATGGGAGCCGCTCTTAAAAGTCTGGTTGGCAGGGGTCATATTGTACTTTCCATTTTCTGATTCGTTGACAATTAACAAACACCTCAAAACTTATTTTTACTCTCTATATGATTTCAAAAACTTAAAAAGCTCTAGCACATGATTTAATCCCTGCTTCCCTCTGCGAAGGGCCTTTCTTTTACTTTTATGTTGAGTCAGTTTTCCTACTTCTTTCTATCTAGAAGCAAACACTAGTGTCAACTTTGGTGCAACAATTTTTATATGCTTGTATATTGCACTTATTATATTGCTTTGTGTTGACAAATATCCATGAGATATATATGTTGAAAGTTGAAAGCAATTGCTGAAGCTTAAATCTTCCTTTGTGTTGGTTAAATACCTTTTACTTAGAATCTATTGCTTTATGAGTTAACTCTTATGCAAAACTCTTTGATGCTTGTCTCGAAAGTACTATTCATGAAAAGTTTTTGCTTATATGATTCAGTTGTTTGCTCATTATCTACTTGCTAGCAAACTATAGACCATTGACCTGGATCACTTCATTCATAACATGTGCTTTACAATATATTTGATCAAGATTATGATTGTAGCATGTCACCTCAGAAATTATTTTGTTTTTATCGTTTTACCTACTCGAGGACGAGTAGAACTAAGCTTGGGGATGCTTGATACGTCTCAAACGTATCTATAATTTCTGATGTTCCATGTTGATATTATACCAATTGTTACATGTTTTATATACACTTCATAGCATTTTTATGCATTTTCTGGGACTAACCTATTAACAAGATGCCACAGTGCCAGTTCCTGTTTTCTGCTGTTTTTGTATTCCAGAAAAGCTAGTCTGGAAATATTCTCGGAATTGGACGAAACTTGGACAGAACCTCCTATTTTTCCAACACGTACACGGAGTCCAAAGGAGAGACGGAGGGGAGCCACGAGGCAGCCACACCATGGGGCCGCGCGGCCCCCCTGCCGCGCGTGGGGTGGTGTGGGCCCCGTGCGTCTCCAGCCGCCGCCCTTTCGCCTATTTATTCTTCACGGAAAACCCTAAAACCCGAGCCATTATCCACGAAAAGTTCCAGAGACGCCGCCGCCGTCAACCCTAGCTCGGGAGGGTTCAGAAGCTCTTCCCGGCACCCTGCCGGAGAGGGGAATCATCACCGGAGGGCTCTACATCACCATGCCTGCCTCCGGAGTGATGCGTGAGTAGTTCATCCTTGGACTACGGGTCCATGGCAGTAGCTAGATGGTTGTCTCTCCACTTTATGCTATCATGTTTAGATCTTGTGAGCTGCCTATCATGATCAAGATCATCTTATTGTAATGCTACATGTTGTGTTTGCTGGGATCCGATGAATATTGAATACTATGTCAAGTTGATTATCAATCTATCTTATATGTTATTTATGATCTTGCATGCTTTCCGTTACTAGTAGATGCTTTGGCCAAGTAGATGCTTGTAACTCCAAGAGTGAGTATTTATGCTAGATAGTGGGTTCATGCCTCCGGTAATCTGGGAGAGTGACAATAACTTCTAAGATTGTGGATGTGCTGTTGCCACTAGGGATAAAATAACCGATGCTTAGCTTAAGGGTGCGCCGTTAGGTCTAATGCATTTGTTTACATTACGCACATTACTTAATGCAATTATCCGTTGCTTGCAACTTAATACCAACGGGGAACTCGGATGACAACCTGGCGGTGGATTATTAGTCATAGACGCTGTTGGATAACGGTCTATGTATTTTGTCGTAATGCCCACATGAATATCATAGTAATCATCATGTCATATATATGCATTGTCATGCGCTCAATATTTTGTCAATTGCCCAGCTGTAATTTGTTCACCCAGCATGTTAGTTATCTTTTATGGAGAGACACCACTAGTGAACTGTGGACCCCGGTCCATTCTTTTACACTGATAATACAACCAACTGCAAACATTGTTCCTTTTCATTCTCTGCAATTTACTACTGTTTTCCACACCATACGTTTAATCCTTTGTTTTCAGCAAGCCGGTGAGATTGACAACCTCACTGTTTCGTTGGGGCAAAGTAGTTTGATTGTGTTGTGTGCAGGTTCCACGTCAGCGCGCCACTGACAACCTTCAGAAGTGATTTCTTGCTCCTACTGGTTCGATTAAATCTTGGTTTCATACTGAGAGAAACTGCTGCTAAACTGCTTCATACCTTCCTCTTGGGATCTCCCAACGAACCTGCGATCCACGTCATCACCGGACAACCACCATACGCCAGTCCGCCTTCTCTCGCTGCTTTTGTCGCTACGGCCGGCGAGCTGTACATGACACACCTATGGCCGCCATACGCCAGTCCGCCTTCTCTTCTTCAGTTTAGATGTTCAGGAATAGCATGTGTTCAGATATCTTCTGTTCCGAGCTCGTCATTCTGTGTTTGTGTCGTTGTTGTTGATCACAAGTATTAGCAATGTGTGTGTCGTTGTTGATCACAAGTATTTTAGTACTATTGTATTATGATCTTGTTCAACTAAATTCACATATGATTTGAGCGGGACACATATATCCATGTGTATTTGTAGCTCATTTCTACTAAAAACTAGCACATGTAAGATTTCATTACTTTATTAAGTACATATATCAAATCCAGGAATATTTTAGACATCTCACAACTCAAGACGACAAATAAGCCAAATCTTCATAAGCCTAAAAGAAGTCTCCAGTCAGTTTCTAGTAGCTTCTACCCACAACAGTTTCTTCACACCAAAATCCATAAGCAGGCTTATGCATAAGCAGAAGTCTAAAAGAAGTGGCCCTATCTTGTACTCCGTACTACTAGTGCAAGTTGAGTAAGTTGTCAACTGGACCCTTCCGGACGGCTGATTTCGTTCAAACAAACATTGGCAGCGTCAGAATGCGTGCGGTGCGAGAACCACGCAGTGACGTGGTGGTTGGGGAGCGGTGGCTCTACCCAGCCCGCCCGTGTTCGACTCCCAGGGGGAGCGAATAATGGGTGTTTTCTCACCCTGACACTGTGTGCCAATTTCCTCTGCGAGCGGTGCTTTCGAGTGGTATTACAGTGTGCCCACTGTCGCAAGGGCTTTGCCTGGTAGTCTTAGGCTCGCTTCGGCTGGTATTAGTTGTCTATCTAGCCTGCGTACTAGGAGTGTGCGTGTGTGGTGTGCGTGTGGTGTGAGTTTAATACGTAAGTTCAGATATTACAGCTGTACTTAGCCTGACTCTCAAAAAAAAAATGCGTGCGGTGCAAGAAAGTATGCTCGGCCGTCGGACCGGAGCTTCTGACGGCCTAAGCAAATGCGCAACTTGGCAAATTGATCACACTCATCAGTCAGTCATCAACCCCGCCACCAACCACTCTCGAAACTTGTTTGATCACGGATGATTTTTTTAGAAAAGTGAATTCGATCACAATTCCGGACCACTGCTTTACTATGGATCTACGCACGCCCACTCGCTGACATGTGGGACCACACTGTCCAGAGGGACCTCCTGCCTTGCCATTACCTCGCCATGAAGGCACTTTTTTAAGCAAACAGAGCCGAACACCTCGGCAAGTAGGCGGCCCCTGCGCCGCTGCACCAATATTGTTTAATCATTTTCTGGGGTTTACTTTTGCTACGGCGGCAGCGATTCACGTACCACGTAAATGTACATGAACGTGAGTGAGAGTGGCCAGTCATAAGTCAGTCAAACTCACGCATTGCACGGGACCAATTAACCATTCTTTTTTGAACAACCAGATCAATCAACATAGAACATCCCTCCTCCTTCTAAAACGAATATAGAACTTCTTGTCATTTTCGTGTGTGTTTTTCGGCTCCGACCTGAATGGCTTCTGGTGTGTGTGGAGGGGATTTTTGGAGCATGTGGACATCGAACATGCTTTTTTTTATCTTTTTTGCGATTTGCCAAATTGTATTTATAAATTTTAAAAAATCACGCAGTGGCGTATCCTGCCAGAATTGTTGTGGACGAAAAATAAATTATCAATGTTTCGGAGCAAAATATTTATTTTCCCATCTAAACCCTTCACAAATTTGTCCAAACCTTGGAGGGGGTGGGTGGAGGGGAGGGGGGCCATCACAATTTCAATATGAACTGAAACAACCACTTTTTTTCAGTCTACTGCGGTTCGTGCTGCCACTCTACGTGGTAGGGACGGTCCTCCGTCTGGTCTATGACATCACGCTCCTCAACGCCCACTTCCCTCCACCAACTCCCGAGTGAGCCACGTTATCTATGTGATAGACTGGGTTAGTCTCAATCAAAACCAGTCTACATTGATCTTGCAAACCGATTTTAATTCGTCCTGCAGGTTATGCTCTTCCTGCTCTCCACAGGAGCGCTCTGCACCATCACCATAGTAGACTTCGTGAAGCGAAGCCTGGAGGAGTGCAGCCTGCTGTCTCCAGGCAGCTGCGGTTGGTACATGGCCATAGGCGCAGTCAGTTTCGTCGCCTCAGTGGTTGGTGTGTTCGTCGCCGTCTACGGACCGGCGGTTATGGCATATGCCATGGAGAACTAGCAGTAAGTCTTCTTGTACAAAATGGAAACCACACTACTTGAACAAATGACTATTTCTCCCCTGGTGCTTAATTAAGGGTTTGAATTATGATTCTGGTTGCTTAGTTTGGTCTCCTGTATTAAGCAATCATGTGAATGGTTATAGATGTTATCTAGTTCATGTACCATGTTGATCTTGCTGTAACAAAAAACTGTGGTTCTCTTATTTACCCAATCACTTGTTATATTCTATCTTTGGCTTATTATTAATCAAATAAATATGAACTGATAATGGAATGTTCATGTAATTGCTACTTAGTGTAATTTTTAGAGTTAAGCTTGTAATAGAAAAATACACCATTTAACTGCCTAATAAAACCAGCTCCGCCACTGCCTTACTTTTCATATGTAGGGCAAAAAATCATGCAAAAAAATACAAGGTTATCACAAATATATGTATTTGACATTACAAGTTTGAATTGACATCACATATTTGTACTCCTGACTCCGCAGCCACTGCCTTACTTATCATCTAGACAAATTATAGGAACAAACAAGGCAAAATGGTGAAGAATTACGGAAGATACACAATTCCTATCGCCCAGATCATGCGCTAGTGCGCTACCCGGCCGTACAACTGGTGGTTAAGTCTTCTAGAGTTTCGGTGTTTTGGATGCCATTTTCTCGATTTTGTTGTTCTTGGACTTGTTGGATTTGTATGGACGAGGCCCTTGGTATTCATAGGAGCTCATGGGACAATATCATTTGTCGAGCAAACCGTATGGCTTGCATCTACTGCCTATAACTTTTCCGTATTGATCTCAACTATTCTGCTTCATCGTGGTATGTTCATAGAAATTTAACTTCAACTACACACTCCATAGCAAAGGAAAAATTATAAAATACTGATAAAAAACTAAGATTGTGCAGCGCTCACATTAAAAGTAATGTAAAACAATTAATTATGAATAACAGACAAAAAGGTGGCCAAATCCTTTTGTGACCTTGTATGGCCATGAACCTCATCAATGGGGACCGGTCAATTGCTCTGTTCATGATTTGGATCTATGGCTCAAGGAACAACAGATGGTTTGCACTCTTTCTATGTTGTCTTCTAGAATTCTCATCTAAATCAAATATTTAAAACGATACATTTGGGAAACACGATAGATCTCTACCCTGTTGACACACGAACACGTCACGTGTACCCGCGGCGCCGAAGGAGATGCTCCGCAACTCACTCCGCGGGAGGCTCGCCGGAAGCGCGATACGCAAGACAATCCGGCGGGCGCTTTTGTAGACCCGGAACTCCGCTCGCCCGGGAGTGACCCCGTTAGGTCTCGTGGCGTCTATGGGCTGCCCTAGGTCGGCTTGACCGCCCCTAGAGCCTCGTGGATTCGCAGCCTCCAATCTTGAAGAACGACGAAGAACGAGAAGAAAGATACAAGGGGAGAGGGATAAAAGTAGATGAACATGAAAAAGTAGTAGATTGATTTGTTCGATTGGTATTGGATCAATCGGCCGTCACCCCTCATGTATATAAGAGGCGGCTGGACTTCCCGTGCAAGAAAACAACTTGGATCCACGTCCAAAACCCTAATTTGGGTCCAATTCGGATGACTGACCCGAACTTTCCAGAACCGTTCGGTCTAAAAACTGGCGGCACCTTGCGGGTCATTTTTGAGGCAGTTACCGATCTCTGATCGAAATGTTGTAAAAAGAGAAGTTGTTCGTCTCGAAAAAACGAAAAACTTTTCTTTTATACGTTTTTCCATTTGACGCCATCTGGACCTCTCAAATTCAATCGGAAGAAAATCGATGCGTGTTTTAGTATTTCCCGATTGCACTCACCCGAGGGCAGAGGATGTCTATGGTAGGGTGACCTGCCTGTGGCCTTGCCTGCTTCGTGTGCGCCAAAGGACAGAGCATGTCTATGGTAAGTTGTGCACAATATTTTGACTCCACAAGTTGCATATGACCTCGGATTGAGATGATCCAAAAACTAAAGTTGGTTGCCTCGATGATACACACAACTTTCATTCACATTATATTTTCATCTGAGATAATCTTGATGATACCTCTTTGTAAGCCAAATTTGACCATCAACACATGCCCCCCTGTTTTTTGGTAAAGCTTGCATGCCAAAAAATAAGTTGCACCATCATGCTGCTAAGGACGATGCCAACACTCAATCGGCCATGTGTCCCAGGGCGATAATACTTTATCGTATGCTCAGGATGTACGTCACTTAAACTTTTGACTCGGATCCTGCAGATAAGAAAAACATATTTCTTCTAACCGTCTATCTGGTTTGCACTAAATCTTTTGTTAGTGGCCGACTTAATAATCAAGCCATCCTTATTAGTATTGGCAAAACTGAACATCGGCTTTCAGGGTCGAAATAAATTTTAAAGAACATCATTAGCCAGATGCCGGCTTTGCCAACACAATGCATTCTCAGGGCGATATGCAAATATCGGCCATGCATCCTCATTGTAAAGGACCAGGAGAACTCGTCCACCAAAGCGTGAATAGCCGTAATAAATTAGAAATTTCAGCTGGGGATAAATTGTGAGGTGCTAGCTCTGATGGTATAGTTGAAGAACATGGACGACGCGTCGCCTGAGGTCTCCTATAGTGAGATGAAGATCACCGGCTTCGCCTGCCGACTTCTTGCTTGTCCTCCTTTACTCATGTCGGCTTTGCAACAGAAATTGGTGCACCATTCTTGATTTGAGGGCTTCTTTTAGGAACCCACGCCATGTTTAACTTCTCCAACTCTTCGGATTTGAGCCGCTTCACCTGCCACTCTTGCCAATGTGATAAGCCGAGTGGGTATCCCGGCTGTGATTTTACTTTATACACTGGCAATTCTTTCTTGGCGTTGGGCACTTCCGGCTTGACGTGTCTAGACTCGATGACTGGGTCCTTGAAAGTTACTCGCTTCACTACCTAGCACTTTGTAGCCAACATCATTTCAGCTGGCTTTTGGTTACTTGGAGTCGGGTCCGGAACAGCATCCTTGCGGCCATCTCTTTTCACTATGTATACTTGCTTCACCACCTCCTTCTTCCTCCATGAGCTCTTGGCCGACTCTTGATTGGGTCGGTCTTTGACACATGGTTGTCGGGTTGATTCTCTTGGAGCTGGATAAGCTTGGCGAGGCGATTTAGCATAAGATGGATGGTGTGCCCGTGAATCATACATGTCCCGTGATTGATATGAATATAAGCCGGCATGGGAAGGCATGGATGACTTCGGCATTGGTGGCCCAAAAGAAGTTCGTGGAGCCGGCACATTGGGCTTCTTCTTTTGCCAATCCCGGTCATCATATTTACACCCTGGGGGTGACTTCAATGCCTTTGCTTCAGCTGGCCGATAAGCACGTTTTGCTTCGCTCATCTTCTGATACTTCTTCAATAATTGAGCGAATGTAACTTTAGATTTCCTCCATCGGTGCTTACCGATGCCTTTATCCCTTCTATCATTGCAGGCATCGGTATTTGGATTTTCTTGTTGCCCCCCAGTGTTAGGCGTTCTCTTTGTAGCTTGGATGGAACGTCCGTCCTCAGGATTTCCGGCTTGAATAATTTCTCTGTTTGACGAATCAATCCCATCACCTACAGTGTGTACCCGTCCGTCTTCGGATGAGCCGGCTTGAGGCAGCCGAGTCAACACTTGATCGCCGTCAAGATTAATGTTAGCCGGCTGGCTATCAGCTTGTGCAAAAAATTCCAATCGTCCTTCGAAGGCCGATTGTGCTTCATGAAACACATCGTAGTCCTTGATATTCTGCTTGAACAAATTCTGCATTTGCTCTTGTCTTGACGGCTCGACATGGCAACCTTCTATGACAACTGGGTTAGTCGGCGATGCACCGACTATGTGATCACCTATGCCCAGAATGTAGGTACACTGTTTACTATCTAGCCGATCCTGTTGTGAGAACGGATTTTGAGTTAAGTAACCGAATGGTTCAGATTTAGCGTCACCCCATTCAATTATGTTCTGACTTTTACACTTTTTATCCGATGTTCTCGGATAAGCCATTATACTAGCATCGGCTTTCTCAAAATATTCTAAGCTTGGCTTTATATTTCTGAAACCAAAATAGTTAGAACAAATATGTCTCACTTGAGACCAAATGTTAGCCAAGTATGAAATAAACAAAGCTGCCCATGTAGATATAAAGCTTAAAACAAACAATGCGGAAAGCTTTAGCAATAAGAATTTGTTACTATCGGTCTCTCTAAAGGGCACAATATGTTGACCGATAAATTCTGAATCAATTTTATTGCTAACAAATAAATTACCTTTCACGATTGGTCTTTCAATGTTTCTTATAAAAATCTTACTGGTAGAAGCATCAATAATATAGTTTTGACCAAATTGGAAAAAAAGTAAACTATTTGCTAGATATACCTCTTCGAAGACGTTGGGAGAGCGTGATGGTTGCATGGCCTGAACAATATCTTGCCCTGTCTTTATATAATTCTCCAACGCCTTGCCTTCTTCCTCTTCTAGATCTCGTGCCGAGTCTCTTGGAGCCTCCTTGTCAACAGAACATTTCCCGGCTTCACTTTCTAGCTCCTGATGTTTATCATTAACCGAACTTAGTTTGGTCATCTTCTATTGTTCTTGATGCTCATCAATCTCCTTGGCACGGAACTCGTGGGTAGCAGGTAAATTCCCTTACATCCAGAAAAATCAAACACGGCTGTTTTGCTAAGCTCGCCATGCTCTTGTTCAACGAAGCTTGCTTCTTTCAATTTAGTAGATTCGGCACATGTACTACTTGGTTTGGCTTCAACAACCGAATTAACCATACTTTCTGAATCAATCTTATTTTCTTCATGTATTATATCAGTTTGCAAAGCTTCTTCTTCTTGTCTTAGCACTGCCAAGGTTTCAACTTGATTGTCGTGTGGAGGAGTGGACTTGATAATATCTTGAAGATCTTTCTCGAGCATTGCATCAAATGCCTTTGAATCTTCCTCCTCCCATTTTTTCCTCAACACCTCTCTTTCTTTTGCACGCTTTTTCTTGAATGCTTCATAAGCTTGTTGATACTTGATCGGTAATTCCTCAAAAATCGGCGTGGTGAATTCGTCGGTGTTATCCTTTGCAGGGCAATATTGCCCCCCAATACTTTTAATTTCTTTCGGCAATGAGGTGTTGCCGAAATTTTGCAAATGTGTAGGGGTGTACAATATGCCACAACACTAGATGAGGGCATATGAGGTTCTGCTGAATCTCCACTTATTCGGCTATAACCACTGTGAAGGCGTGGAGCCGAATTATGAATATCACCAGTTTCATATGGTGCTGAAAAAATAGTAACACGAGGTGTAGCATATGACGGTTGAGGGTAATTGGCCAAATAGCTAGTAGTAGCATGTCCAATTCCCCTATCCATCGGCATATTCGAAGGTAAACCAACATTCTGCGAGTTACTTGCCGATGCATAAAAAGGTGAAACGCTTTCTTGTATGATATCAAAATTTCTAGCATTGGGTGTTTCATATGAATTAACTGAACTCGTCATGTTATTCATCGGCATATGGATTTCTGGGGTTGCCGATGCATGAGAATTCGAGTACACATGTTGCAGATTGCTAAAATTATAAGGAGTTGAAGCATACAGATTATCTTGCATCGGCTTTTACACATAGTAAGAACTAGGGCTAGCCGATACAGTACTCATATCAAAGGATCTAGCAACATCAACATAAGAGTAATTTGCATCTACATAAGGGGATTGAGGATTCATGTTACCGATGTAGATTTTGCAGTCTCTTGATGACGCTCTCTTGGTAGTAAGAATGGGCTGGAGATCGTTCAAAGCTTTGTTCCCCAGCGGAGTCGCCAAAAAGTGTGTTGACACACGAACACGTCACGTGTACCCGCGGCGCCGAGGGAGATGCTCTGCAACTCACTCTGTGGGAGGCTCGCCGGAAGCGCGATATACAAGACAATCCGGCGGGCGCTTTTGTAGACCCAAAACTCCGCTCGCCCGGGAGGGACCCCGTTAGGGCTCGCGACGGCTATGGGCTGCCCTAGGTCGGCCTGACCGCCCCTAGAGCCTCGTGGATTCGCTGCCTCCAATCTTGAAGAACGACGAAGAACGAGAAGAAAGATACAAGGGGAGAGGGATAAAAGTAGATGAACACGAAAAAGTAGTAGATTGATTTGTTCGATTGGTGTTGGATCAATCGGCCGTCACCCCTCATGTATATAAGAGGCGGCTGGACTTCCCGTGCAAGAAAACGACTTGGATCCACGTCCAAAACCCTAATTTGGGTCCAATTCGGATGACTGACCCGAACTTTCCAAAACTGTTCGGTCTAAAAACTGGCTGCACCTTGCGGGTCGTTTTTGAGGCAGTTACCGATCCCTTATCGAAATATTGTAAAAAGAGAAGTTGTTCGTCTCGAAAAAACGAAGAACTTTTCTTTTATACGTTTTTCATTTGACGCCATCTGGACCTCTCAAATTCAATCGGAAGAAAATCGATGCGTGTTTTAGTATTTCCCGAGTGCACTCACCCGAGGGCAGAGGATGCCTATGGTAGGGCGACCTGCCTGTGGCCTTGCCTGCTTCGTGTGCGCCAAAGGACAGAGCATGTCTATGGTAAGTTGTGCACAATATTTTGGCTCCACAGGTTGCATATGACCCCGGATTGAGATGATCCAAAAACCAAAGTTGGTTGTCTCGATGATACGCATAACTTTCGTTCACATTATATTTTCATCTGAGATAATCTTGATGATACCTCTTTGTAAGCCAAATTTGACCATCAACATACCCCTATTTGCTTCTCATTCGAATTGCCGATTCTTATGAAAATGCAAGTTGCTCATGAGTGAGCACAGTCAGAGATTTCAAAATTGGAGTAGTAATCTTTTGGACAAGACCAAAAAAATGGAGCAATACATTCACACACAATTCTTTCTTGGAAACCTGAAATGCAGATTATATAGCACATTTGGCAAAAAAAAAAGAAACCACTACATACATTGGCAACGGTTCAAACCGGGAACCAGATGCAGTTTGCCACTTCGCCTCTTCAACCTAGGTAGGTAGGTGGGCCGCGTATACACCAATTCCCCACTCTCTCTATAAAGCAGAAGCACACCAACCCACCAAACAAACCACCAGCGTCACGACACACAGCAGAGCGCCACCAAAACCCCAAACCCTTCCTTCGATCCATCCCACCATGGCGGCGCCGGCCCCGTCCACCACAACCCACCACCGCCTCCTCCTCCCCTCCTCCACCTCCACCCCCCGCCGCGCCACCCTCACCCCCTCCTCCCTCCGTCTCCCGCTCCCCATCCGCGCCCGCCCCACCCGCATCTGCGCCACCTCCTCCGCCGCCGCCACCGCCTCCCCACCCGCGACCGCCGCTGTCGCCGTCGAGGGCAAGCCCACAGTACTGGTCGCCGAGAAGCTCGGCGCGGCGGGCCTCGCCCTGCTCCGCGAGTTCGCCAACGTCGACTGCTCCTACGGCCTCTCCCCCGAGGAGCTGCGCGCCAAGATCTCGCTCTGCGACGCACTCATCGTGCGCTCGGGCACCAAGGTGGGACGCGACGTCTTCGAGGCCTCGGGCGGCAGGCTCCGCGTCGTCGGCCGCGCCGGCGTCGGGATCGACAACGTCGACCTCGCCGCCGCCACCGAGCACGGCTGCCTCGTCGTCAACGCTCCCACCGCCAACACCGTTGCTGCTGCTGAGCACGGGATCGCGCTCTTGTGTGGCATGGCTAGGAACGTCGCGCAGGCTGATGCGTCGCTCAAGGCTGGTGAG
Organism: Poa pratensis; assembly: GCA_947311845.1. Taxonomy (NCBI): domain Eukaryota; kingdom Viridiplantae; phylum Streptophyta; class Magnoliopsida; order Poales; family Poaceae; genus Poa; species Poa pratensis. The sequence goes on along the minus strand of CAMZMU010000047.1, from coordinate 9,437,544 downwards.
TATTGTACACACTACGATCTGAAATACTTCCTCTGTTTCTCGCGTCGAGGAAAAACTCCTGGCTCTGTATCGTGCAGACGTGCGGTCATGTCTTGTCTGGTAGAGTTGTTAATAAGTCCATCTATATTGTTTTCTTAGATGCCGAAGCTTTAAATGATATTATTCTACTGTCTCTGTATCTTGAAGATCATCACTACGTGACTAATGCTTGTCTGTAATAAATCATTCATTGGTGCATCCGAAATTTATATGTACTTTATGTGACAAATTAAGAAGAATACTTCAGGCTAGATCCTGATCTGAACTTGTGCAAATGGGGAACTGTTTACATGAAATCCACATACTCACTTTAAAACAACAATAGTTTGGCCATTATTCACAAATAGAAACAGAGGATACTACATTCGTCTTCTGAATGCCAACTTTCTGAAAGTTATAACACGTTGTAGCAGTAATGATGATCTTCTCACCACTCTCAAGAATGTATTTTGTTCTGGGACACATTTTGTATGAAATTGCTCACTGATGTTCATATATCAATTGTGTTCTTTCTGCTCATTTTGCTGACTTTGACTCCTGTATAGGTAAATGGGCACGCAACAAGTATGTTGGTGTGTCCCTTGTGGGCAAAACTCTCGCTATCCTTGGATTTGGAAAGGTTGGCTCAGAGGTTGCACGCCGTGCTAAAGGTCTTGGAATGCACGTGATTGCCCACGATCCATATGCTTCTGCTGATCGTGCTCGCGCAGTTGGAGTTGAGCTAGTAAGCATGGAAGAGGCTATGACAACTGCTGACTTTATGTCGTTGCATATGCCCCTTACCCCTTCAACAGACAAGATGCTGAACGATGAAGCCTTCGCTAAGATGAAGAAGGGTGTTCGGATTATAAATGTTGCACGTGGTGGTGTAATTGATGAAGACGCTCTAGTCAGGGCTCTTGATGCAGGAATAGTTGCACAGGTTTGTTTGGTTCTCTTCCCTTTCCCTTTGCTATTTACTGAACAATGTCTGAAAAAGGCTGTTTTCATCAATCATGCTTATATATATTTCTCTATACAATAGGCTGCTCTTGATGTGTTCACTAAAGAGCCTCCAGCAGCGGACAACAAGTTGGTGCTTCATGAGAATGTTACCGTGACACCACATCTTGGTGCCAGCACAGTGGAAGCACAGGTATGGTGAATTTGTTCAGGCTGTCATGATTGCATTCAGGTTCTATTATCTAAGCCGCCAGTGTGCTAAACATTTCAAATTTCTTAGGAAGGGGTGGCCATTGAAATTGCCGAAGCTGTCACTGGAGCTTTGAAAGGGGAGCTTGCTGCTTCTGCGGTCAATGCACCAATGGTTCCTGCTGAGGTATTTGTCTCTTGTTCTCTGTTGAATCAAACTTATTCCTCGTGGCACTTGAATTTTTCTTATATTCTCTTGTTTCATGCAGGTGCTGTCAGAGCTTGCACCTTTTGTTGTGCTAGCTGAAAAGCTTGGGCGCCTAGCTGTCCAACTAGTTGCTGGTGGTGGTGGTATCAAGTCTGTGAAGGTGACATATGCATCTGCAAGGGCTCCTGATGATCTTGACACCAGACTTCTCCGTGCAATGATCACCAAGGGTGTGATCGAGCCAATCTCCGACGTTTTTGTCAATCTGGTCAATGCAGACTTCACCGCAAAGCAGAGGGGCATCCGCGTCAGCGAGGAGAGAATCTTGATGGATGGCTCACCCGACACACCACTTGACTACATTAAGGTTCAGATAGCCAACGTGGAATCCAAATTCCCCAGCGCAATATCCGAGGCTGGAGAGATCACGGTGGAGGGTAAGGTGAAGGACAGCGTGCCTCACCTAACAAAGGTGGGAGCATTCGAGGTAGATGTGAGCATGGAAGGCAGCTTGATCCTCTGCAGGCAGGTCGACCAGCCTGGTATGATCGGGTCGGTTGGAAGCGTCCTGGGCGAGGAGAATGTCAATGTCAGCTTCATGAGCGTCGGGAGGATTGCTCCCCGCAAGCGTGCTGTCATGGCCATTGGTGTCGACGAGGAGCCCAGCAAGGCCACACTGACCAAGATCGGCGAGATCCCGGCCATCGAGGAGTTTGTCTTCCTCAAGCTCTAGACGCATATGTATGTTTGGAGACGCAGACATGGTTGTCCAATTTTGATGTAGCTAGCTGTTTGATCAGGGGTCTAGAGGACAATTAGTTGGTCGTTGGAATAAGGGTGTCCTTTTTCGTGCGTATTTTTATCGTGGTGCTCTTGGGTTTGGGTTCGTATTTCTGTTAATCCATCTTCTGGTTGAACAGAGTGCTATTAATAATGAGTTTGATGTCGATACCTCTGTTTTACTGTCTGAACATGATCTTTCTGGTAGTATATGTCTGCCGTTCTAGATCTGTTGTTTACTGAAGTACTTGCTAGACGCCTTGTGGCACTGGAAGTCAAAGAGGATCTAGGGTTAGTTAGCATTTGTCTGATGAATGTGCCCAAAGGGCAAAGGTCAAGCGCACCTGTACATCGGGTAGAAAACTGTACTAATTCTGACAGAACCCACTTCAAATTACTACAATTTCACTCAACAAAATTATACTAGAACTGAGGTCTCACAACAAAGATGGTATTTGAACCCTATGATTACCCAAACACGAACTAAAGGTATGTTCGACCATGCAATCATAATGCAAAATGAAAACCACTGAACCGAACAACTTGGTCTTTGAAAGGGTCACTCAAGCTCAAGCATCCCATTCCTACGCGCAGCCGCGCAGGTGTACTTCTCCCTGATGAATGCGCCCAAAGGGCAAAGGTCATACCCACCACTCTACCGAAGTTAGTGATACAAGAAGTAAAACACACTTTAGAGGTCATTTCTCTGACAGAACCGAGTTCAAGTTACTACAAGTTCGTTCAGAAATTTAGGTTGGCCTCGATTATATTGCGAACAGGTCTTACAACAGAGATGGTATTTGATCTTGTGATCACATACCCCGACAACCAAAACATGGACTGTATGTTTTACTAGGGAATCGTTAGACACTGAACCGTACACCTGTACTCCACCTTGGTAAAGGCACTCAAGCTCAAACACGCGAGCTAGTTTTCCTAAGCAAGAGCTTATAAGCTCCCGGACATCCGGAAGGAGCCAAGCTGAACTGAATCCGCGTTGCGCAGGTACTTTATATACAGCGACTGGGAGATGTTTAGGGCATCTCCAGTGGCTGTGGTCGCGAAGACCTTCCTGTCGCTCTGCCAGTCGTTGGTGAGGCGAATCCACTCCCTCCTCCATTCTTCCAGCGCAAAGGGTTCGCTCTTCTCCATGCTCGATATCAGGTATTTGAAGTAGATGGCAGCTCTCGGCCCGTAGTAGTCTCGCAGCAGGCCGCTCCAGTACTTGTTCGCTGCATCGAAACTTCTTATGAGAGAAATACGGCGAAACTGTAAGAAGTGAGTGGGTGGTAAGGTATGTGCCTCACCGTAGTCACGTAGCAAGCTTGCTTTTGTTTCGGTGTTGTCAAACCACATCGTAATCTGTGTTCTGGCATTCCATTCATACTGCACTCATTTGAAAAAGCAGTTATGTATCAGCAGAGCAATAATATATGAGCTTTTGAAGCCTTCCCTGAAATTTCGACTAAACTACCTACTCAGGTTCAGGAAACTGTGGTGTAAACCATTTGGACAAAGCTGGATGAAGGCTGGGTCAAATGTAATGTGGATGCAAGTTTTTCTGCTTCTGATTCTACAGGTGCATGGGGGGCAGTACTGAGAGACCACAATGGTCTTGTGCTTGTCTCAGCATGGGACCGTATCAAGCACTGTAAATCAGCTACTTACGGTGAAGCTATTGCCTGTCTGGAGGGCCTTAACCTATCTCTTGCTAATTCAGATTTAAACCTGATAATTGAGACCGACTGTGCGTCTCTCTTGGAGGTTTTTAAACAAGATAGCGTGGACAGAACTGAAGTCAGCCTCATAGCAAAGGAATTCAGACTGAAGAAGCCTCCGGATCGACGAGTGATTTTATCAAAGATCAATAGAATTTGTAACTCTGTTGCTCATAATCTTTGCCAATTTGGCCGTAGAGAGTTGAGTGGTGGGGTTTTAAAAAGTTCGGTCCCGGCCTGCATGTCGAGAGCGGCTTTGAATGATTGTAACCATAACAATGTTATTTGATTTATATATGGAAAATTTCAAAAAAAAAAGAGCTTTTGAAATACTAAGACTTGCCTATAAGATATCGTAGCATTAACAAGATCAAAGCTTAATAGTTAGTGGCCATTTGCTCATAATGATCTAGAACAGGATGGGTCTACCTAGTCGTTTTGACTCGTTTTGACCAAAATCTATCTGGGAAAGGAAGCTAAGCGGACAAAGAAAAAGGCATTACCTGTTTCTCTTGTTCTTGATTTCGTGCGAGGCCCTTCCCACTTTCCAACCAAGGCCCAAGCAGAAATCCCTCATGAGAGGCTAGCAGCATATCAAGATCATTAACAAGGTTTAGGAAACGCTCACACAGGGTGGTCACTTGGCTTATATTGTTTGATTTGTAGCTTTGGACGATCCCTAGGAATATTTGGTTGGCATATTTGGCCAGAGCCTGACGAGTTAAATCCACGAGGTCATACCTGTTAAATGCATGTAAGCTTCTATTAATTTATCCAACATCACCACTTTATGCTCCAAACATGCATATGCATGATTCATCATTTATGAAAAAAAAGAACTTGGTGCAATGAATTGCATCTCAGAATCACAAGCAGATCATGTTCTACTGTCAATTCAAATCACTTTAGCTGCAAACAAAGCAGTAAGGTTGACATCACTAGTTTAGGTAAAGGCAAATCTTGAACGGAACAAAAAAAACTGCTACACTATCAAAGATTGTGAAATGCCAGAAGAAAATAGAATCAGACAAAAGTCCTTGAGGTTTTTAACTTCCTCCATTAAGAGTAGTTAGTTAGCATTAGTCCATGGATAACAACACTTATTTGAACTCGCAAATGACATACTTATCTTGCGTTCTCATAAGAGTTATAAATCAAACCAGAATGCAGTATCATGTTAGTCAAACATTAACCAAAAGAGTACTATTCTACGCCATAAATTAAGCAATATGAACACCTGTGCTCTCACCTGAAGGTGCTGCTGTCAGATACCTCATCTCCATATTCAAGGAATAGCTCTAGGGCATGTATAACGGCAATGGTATCATACCATATATGTGGTTGTTCATATGCATCATTGGATGCATCCTTCACTGCATGATTCTTTGATGACATTTCAGAAGAAATTTTGCTAGTGCTAGTGTACAATCCAGGTGTTTGAATAACAAAAGGTTCAACATCTGGGAATGCCACTATCACATCCCGGTTTTTATCCTGTTACGATGACAAAATTATGAGCAGAATAACAATAGAAAATGCAACCAAAGCTTTACAAAGTAACAAAGGTAAATTGATGTTTACCAGTACTAGCAAAAGGTAGAAAAAGTTAAGAACAGCTGCGCCACACAGAACAGTGTGAAAATACATAAACGGTCCAGTTTGTTAACAGTAGAATAGCTATCGGAAATGTATAGGTTCATTACTTCACACGATCTTTTATTCCTAGTATATGCTTGTCTAACGCTGGATGAACATGCATAGATGGTATGATGGCTACATATGACACATATAATAACTTACATTTTTACCGTCCGTACAATTATATAGAGTTTGGTGCAAAATTCGCCAAGCATCTTGCAACCCCATAACTGATTTCCCATATCTTCTTGTTGGATATGTCTCAACCCATACCTGGAAACAGTGGAAGTCTGATCAAGCTAAAAAGTGGTTGCACTCATTAGCTACCTATAAAGGCAACTACCAAAGCAACAATATTTAGAGAAGTGCACAACAAATAGCATGCTACATTTTCTGTAAAGTGAAGTAGTAAACGCATCACAGGCTAATCTGATGAACTGGCTAATTCTGAAGCATACCTCAATCAGAAAATGTGTAAAAAAACTGAACTCAAAATCTGTATATCTAAGAAACCGAATGGTGTACTATACATTGCAATCGCGATGTTATAAAAGAAGACAAATACATTTTTTGCATATAAAGATATTCTCGAATGGTTTATGAAACTTCACCTGAAGATCGACTTGTCTCTGATGAAAAGCCATTTCTGACATTAGGTCATAAACAATAGGATTTTGCTCGATACCTTCCATAGACATGCCAACTCCAACCTAAAACAAATGGTGTTTGAAGTAGAATATCAGATTATGGAATGTTTGCTAGTTCATCAGCAGCGATTATGCTAATGATGTATACCATTGTGGAGTTTTCACTTAGTCGAGCATCAATAGGTCCAGAAGCAACAGCATCCAAGACACCATACATTTCAAAATCCGCAGCAAAATTATGAAGCATGCACCTGAAGAAATGATAGCAACAATTCGTTTATCAAAAAGCAAAAAGGATATAAGATGGTGTGTTGACAGGAATGGAGAGATGACTTTCCAGATGTAGGGAACACCATAGAACTGATCAGAACTGATCCATACTGGTTTCACTTCAGCATACAGATCAAGAACAATCATTCGGCCAACTGGAACAGAATGCAGCAGTGCCTAACCAACACAGAATTCAATATTAATAAAAAACAAATCTCATAGCATAGAAACTGCAGACATTAAATAGAAAAAATGCCAACTTGGTGCTGAGTAGCAGAGCCGCCTCTTCATTACAAGACTTCAGTAAAGAAGGATAGCTTAATTCGTAGAAGCACGTGGTTTGTGCTCTCAGCAACAGTTAATGAGTATCCCAGTTGAGGAATTAAGTACATATCAATTGCGCTTCCAGGTTCGAACTTCTATGTCTAACCTTAACACCTTTTTCTACCAACGGCAGTAATAATATCACTGCAGATACTGACTTAGTAAGTCACATAAACTGAATAGTATCAAGGCGGCAACCTTACACATAAAATCACTCCAAATTGCCCATCATTGGTGTCATAATATGTTTGTAGAACACAAAAGGCATGTGCCGTATAAAATAAACGGGATCACCTCACATCGTTGCAGTATTCATTTTAGATATATCACATCCTAAGTCCTCACTTTTGGAGGGACCGTTCTACTTACACAAATCACAATGTAAAATACTCATGTCATTTAAAATACAGATTTCATACCATGTCAAAGTTGTGATATCATTTTTGAAGAAAACTACAACGAACAAAAGGTTAACAAAACTAACATTACTTAACATATTATCAACCTTTCATGAGATCGCACCTTCATTTGTGGGGGTTCCCAGAAAGGATCGTAAGTAAACAACCAACCCTGCAGATGATAATGCGTGTTACTGAGAGTTTCATATTTGAATATGTAAGTGTATTTTCATACAGCAAGAAAAATTGCCAACTAGAAAGATAACTATGCATCTGAAGAGGGAGTGAGGGCTAGAAGAAAAAAGTAGGTGTATCAACAAAAACATCCATAGCCTACGACCCTGGCAACTGCAGTTTACAAACCAATCTAGCGCAATTTTAACAACATATTAACACTTCAAAAAAGAACTCACTTGCATCAACCAAATAGCATCATCATCACCACTTTGCATTCCCCTGAATGTTGCAGCACCCAAGGAAGATATATAGTTCGGATCACTCAACGGAGGGGTGTTCTCATCAAAAGTATCACTAGATGAACAGAAGATATCACAAAGTGAGGCATTGAGTTCATCCAACGGGAACTTCTAATAGTTTGAAATGATAAAAAACATACCAGTTGTACACATGACTTGTTCTACCATATTCTGTGCAGAACAAGAAAACTCATCAGATGTGTTAAGGATTAATTTTTATTCTGATAAACGATGGAAATAATACTCTATGTATAAAAGGAAAAATTGGCAGCTGTATAAAAGTTAGGCCCTCTTTTGAAAACAAAGGTCAAAGGCCCAACGATATGTTCTCTACTTTCATGATAAATTGACTAATTTGCACGTCCCTTAAGGAACTTAGGTTTATCATTCAGTTTTCACAATCGTGATAATGATTCTCGAACAAGCATAATAGTATTGGAGTTCAGTTTTGAGCAAGACATCCTACCTTTGATTTGTTCTTCGATAAACGACTTCCCGATTTCAACAAATAAGGGATCAGATGCATCAAGAAGATATGTGCAACACCACTGTGGGTTGCTGTCAACTGTAAACCTTAATATCAGAGAAGAGAATAAATAAGTGAAATAGCAAAAATATAACTACAAAGAATTATATCAACAGAAAGATCTGCATAATATCTGATAATTTACTTTACTTCACATTAGTTGATTACTTGATTCGTAAAAAAGATTACTTGACATTAGTGGAGTTGTGTAAACAAATAAGGTTGGTACAAATAGTTGGCATACATTAATAATTTAGTATCTAATTTTGACTTCGAACAATATTTTTTAACAGTCGATTGTGAACAAATATTAATATGAAGAAGCACCCAATGTGAGCAAAACATAAGACCACAAGAGCAGAAGCTTGCTACGGATCTTAAGTGTCAATCACTAGTGGCATCAAAAGCTACAATGTGTCGACTGATTCAAGATTGGTTCCGTTAACAGCTAAGGGCGAAAACACTCGGATGTGCAAAGACATTCAGAGAATTGAATGGAAGGTATAAGATACATTGTGACGACGTCATCGAAAGACAATCGTGGAGCACATGTGAATATATAAAGTTGCGGGGAATTAAGCAATATCCCGAACTGCAACATGGCTTGATATGCTATATTTAAGTTTTTCATTACTGCACCAATATCCTCAGCAGGTTTTGTTTAGAATATCATTCTTACCAGTCTCCAAGGTGGGTGACTCTAGCTGAGGGAAATTTTGACTTCAGTGCAGCAGGTATGTTACCAGAAAAGGCTGGAAGGACTGCAAGGGAGGTGGATAGACTAAAAAGGTGTAAATGAAAAAAAATACTCAGAAATACTGAAATAGTAAAACTGTGGTATAACGTCACCTGGGGACATGCCAAAAGCATACATCCTAGAAAGGATTTTCTTCTGAAGGGTTAATTGATCATCAAGCCAAGACTGAGGAAGAGGCCCACCCCATCTGTCAAATCAGTTTTACGATGTATTTATGTGTCATTCAAGATAAATTGCTAAAACGATGAACTGATAGCGGAACATCAATGTATATCATGCTACCAGACACAATATCTTGTCTAGATCTCTACCCTTACAAAAGAAGGAGTTTAAGAAGTCCATCCTACTACTGATAATCGCCATTGACTACAACTAGTGGACTACCTACCCAGAATAAATAATGTATTCATGATATGTTCTTTGAATTAAGAAAAAAATAGCATAAACTAGCTGTCAATTATCCATGTCTGACAAGTACTAAAGAGGAAACAATGTCTTATTGGCAGTTAAGACTTAAGACAGCAAAATTCATAACTTGGCAACTTGCTTGAGAATACTTGGGATCAGACTTAAGTTGAAGATGTCAAGATGAAAAGAATTAAAAAACTAACAGCATATCTTATTTAAAATGCAAAAGAATATGTGATCAACTAAGAGTCTTGTAGTGTTAAATAAATTAGATGGAGGGTCTAATGCAAAGATGAAGCACCAGTTAGCTTACCCATGCATATTGGCCATCCGAGACCATGAAAGAAAGGCAGGCCCACCAAAGAAATCATCCAGATCAGATTTACTAATGTTGTACCTCTGCAAGTATGTAAGGGAAGATGAAATTTAAATTACACGCAAACTATTTACCATAATAAAGTATGAGTTAACACAATTACTAATGGACACAGGACATTATTGCCACATTAGTATTTTACGAAATCAGTCAAATATGTCTTAAACAACAGAGTGCCAACATGGAGCATTTATTCTACCAGTTCTGGTAAAAAAGCATTTCCATCAGGGATCCCAGAAGCTCCTCCGCACTTCACAAATGGACAATATTAAAAATCATGAACTCGACCTAAATCATCTATGCCAACATGGCTTCATACTTGGAAATGCGGTGAGACGATTCCATGCTCAGTTATCCGAATTGTTTCAATAGTCTACCTATTGATTAGTATGCATGCTAGCATTTGCTGTTCTACATCAACCATCAGCTTATATTTCTACTGAGATGTTGTGTTGTTCTTTGCTAAGATTTATGTTTAAGAAAAAGCAAGATGCATAGTTCAAATTATTCAGTAAACAGCATGTTTCGATCATAACATGCACAAACCTGAAAAACCTTCTGCCATATAGTCTCTTGTCCAGTGAAAGCTAGAGGCAAATTGATTCCTTGAAGAGCCATCCAGTCAATCTCCTTCTCCCAACGCTCCCAATCATACCAAGCAAAAGAATCTTAAAAGCAAGAAAGTAATCATTAAACACATCATTACCAATAAAAAGAAAATTTTGAATTTTTGTTTTAAGTCAGCATGGGAAGAGTCTAATCATCAATACCAGACTCAACAAGCAAAAGCTCAACATCGCGATCACCCAAAAATGATGCCACCCAGTACCAACAAAAACTCAAAAGTACATAAAAAAGAGGTAATAGAATCTGGTAAGTACTTTTTTTTGCAGGCAAAATCCGGTAGTACTCGAGAAAAACATGGGTATACAAGTATACCAAGAGACAAAAGCCAGAACGAGCTCTGGGGAGACGGAATGGCATCACTATTCATAAACAGAATACTCCTGAAAACGTCCATGGTATAAAACAGAGAGGGAAATAATGCGACATATAAAAGAAGCTGAGCATATCCATCATATGTCTCTGTCAACGTAGCGGGAAGTCATACATTAGCAGGATACCACGTCATGGCGTTCAAAAAACTCTATCAGTTACACAGCTTAAAAAACATATTTCCCCGAGCGTTGCTTGTAAGTAGAAAACATGCTCAGTCGATGACAAACGATAAAGTACCAAGGTTGTGCACGAAATAAGAAATCAACTTACAACTGGATGTAACTGCATTCTGGTAGTAGCTCCAGTCAACAGGTCTTTGAATCAAAATCCCACCAGCAGGAACATGAGGTAGTGAGCCAGGATATGGAACAGATGATAATTGCGCCCCACCAGTTTTAGCCCATGATATGTGCCCCACAATAGTGCTTCAAATACCAATGAAGACCAGCAGAAATTTCTACGCCACTTACTCCAAGTATCCTGACCAAAAGATAAGAACAAATGTGGATGACTTCTGTCTGATTTTACTACACAGAAACCAGAGGCATAAACTTACATCAAGAAGACTAAACAGAAGTGCTGTAACAGAATTTAAACTGTACACTAGCCACTCACATTAGCAAGTAGGACTGGTACATAATTCTAGCAGCACTTGTGTCCAAAAATATATGTAAAGAAAGTCACGAAAGACACATAGATAATATAACATCCAAATATCAGAACAGAGCTGACAACTAAACACATTGAAATACTGAAAGGTTTTGTTCGGTGAAATGTCGTATCTATTAGCAACGCCCATATGGGGAGTAAATGTAACTCTTAGGGCATAGGGAACTACAAAAATGGTTTGTCAAATTAGCTGTTTGCAGAGTAGGAGACATATTTAGAATTTTAGATCAATCGTAAGTGGATTATCTAAAATTGTAATTTTGGCAAGATACAGCATTTAAATAACGATTCATGAGCAGTGCCCTTTACATAAAATGAGTCATTAGGCTAAAGGTAAATTTCTACAGCTGCAGAAGATTTTCCACCTAGTTCACGGTGAATGCTAGAACAAAAGGAAGAAACATACAGTATTTCGGGAGTTCCTTCTCCGTCAAACGATGGATGATTATTGATGATGAAACATGCCTTTCCGCCACATTGCTCCTGTTATAGTGTTAGTGAAAAGAGATTGTGACTCCTTGTCGACAGATTAGAGTCTAAAAAAAGTTAGACATATTATGAACTTAGCTAGAAATTCAGCAGGTGAAAGACCAAAAGGATATATGGCCAACGCCAATAACTTCTGTAGCCTAAATTCTAACGATTTGAAATCACTAAATTTGATAGCCCAAAAATGGTTTAGGCATTACGTTTCTCGCAATCTACTACCTCACTTGCCACATGTTCGATCATCCAGTGTCCAAAACAACCCCGCACCAGTCGAATACTCCATGATCACGAGACACGCTTGGTGAATTGGCTTATGAACCTAGTAGCGAATTGCTCACTATACGGACACTGAATCCCCCGGCTAAAACCCTAGAATTCCGCTGGAAGGAAGCACGCGTACCGTGGAGACGACCCCGAACTCGAAGCTGGCGGAGTGGGAGGGGAGGAGGCGCGCGAGGAGTCCGACCGCCGCATCCACCTGCTCGGCGGGAGGCCGGCGGTCCCTCTGGTGGAGCTCGCGGACGCGGTCGAGGTGCGCGAACCGAGGCCCCGAGCACCTTACCGCCGACGCGGCGCAAGCGAGGACGGCTACGAGCAGGAGGAGGCGGGGAACGGGAGAGGACGGCGGCATCGCGGCAGCGGGGGCGAAGTGGGGACTGGGGAGGAGAGGCAGGTGGGAGTGGCGAGTGGGGCTCTGGTGACGGCATGACGAGGGAGGGAAAGAGGAGGTGGTTGGGCGAATAGGAAATGGGGCGCGAAAGCGAAAGGGGCGGCCGATTCCGGCGACCGGCGGGCGGCAATGGGGAGGTGGCGAGCGAAGACGACAAGAGCGGCAGCCGCCCCGCTGATGACGACGGACAATCGGCCCGTGACGTTCGTCAAATTATGTTCGAATTTGTTTTGGAACACATTTTTTCAGGATTTTGTTGGTCCAAGATTTGCTAAGTTGCTACATGATGAATTTGTTTGTACGCACTGGTGTTGGTGTTGGCATCACGTTTCGAGCCGAATGCTATAAATGGAGACCCGACCATTTTGAATGTTTTTTTAACTTAAATTAGCTGATCCATCAACTTTAGCATCACACTTTATTAGGGACGAAGGTGGTCTTGGTTCCGGCTTTAATATTATTTAAGCCCTATTTTTTGCGGGGTATTTAAGCTCTAATTTGCTAGGCGAACGCTACGTGTCGGTATTGGATCGCATGCTCTAGCCAGTTGTCCTAAAAGACCGATCTGTTAGGAGAGACTAGGCAATTGTATTTCAACACCCCCCCCCCCCCCCCCCCCCCCCCCCCCCCCCCCTCACGTCTAGGCCCGTTAGGCTGCTATTTTTTCTAGACGCACGCCTAGGCTCACGGGCCTAGTACGTGGATCTTTTTGGGGAGGCCGCAAATATTTATTTTAATACTGCGTTGGCTGGGACTTGAACCCGAGACCCTTTGGCTCTGATACCATATTGGATCGCATGCTCTAGCCAGTTGTCCTAAAAGACCGATCTGTTAGGAGAGACTAGGCAATTGTATTTCAACAGTCGGTCGGATGATGCGGAGCTTAAAATCGGTCGTCCTCCGCACCGTTAGATCAACATCCAACGCGCAGATTCAGTCACAGCGCACTTTTTGAGAGATCAACCCGCAGTCCTGAGCCTATCCACTTAAAAACGAAAGGGTACATCCCGTTGCCCCTAACTTTGTTGTTATTTACACCCATATGCCATTCTGGTAATTACCCTATAGCACAGAGTATTGCAACATAAATCGTCACCTTCGCGTACAGAAAAAATATACTATTACAACAAAATCATCATGAACATTCAAAAAGTAGTTCTACAAAAAATAAGTGGTTAAATAATATTTTTTGCTGCAGGTTGATGCACAACAAAAATCGACAACATATTCAACAAAAATCACAACTATTACAACAAAAATTATATGTTTGTAGGAATGGAAAATTGGTTAACAACATTTAGTTTTGCTATAGATTGATTGACAACAAAAATCACCAACCATTTCAACAAAAAATACAAACGATTACAACAAAACAATAATGTATTTGCAACATTTTAAAAACAAGTAACAAATCGTCGAAAAATCCGAGAGAACACAAAACTTATATCAATCTTTTGCAACATATGGCGTCTACTTCATCAACAAAATTCATATGTGTTTGCTACATTTAAATAATCTATGCAACATCGAATAATCTGGGGCGAACAAAAACTTGTGTCAGACACCCAACTAACCATTGCAACATCTCGTGTGTTCTTGCTCTACAAAACTCATGCGCATTTGTTACAACATTAACTAGCGTATGCAACATTGAAAATTGCACGCGAAAAACATATATATGGCGGACCCGATCTCGCCGATTAGGCATCGCCGGTCGCGAATCCAGCTCGCCGGAGCCCCCTCGGCTCTGGAGAAGGCGACCTCGTACCCGTTCCCCGTGATTCCCTCATCCATCTAGGCTCAAAAACAGTAGGTAACATTTAATTTTTAAGCTTGCCGGCCATGGCCATTGTTGAGCTCGAGATAGGGCTTCCATGGAGCAGCAAGGGAGGAGGCAGCGAGGAGGCAGGGAGGGGGCGGGGCTAGGAGGCAGCACGGCAGGACGTGGTGGTCCCCCTCTAGGCTAATTTTGAAGCTTGCCGGTGATGCATGTAAAATGCATACATGAACTTTGCACTTTAATTGCTTATATTCCAATCATATTTGCATCATATAAGGGTTATATCAATGTTTTATAATGATTTTTGGGAATATTCATTTATTTCCTATTTTTATGGAATTAACCCTGCACAGGCAGAAAACCCCGTTTTCTTATTTTAATGTTTCAGGGACCCAAACGTCAACGAAATCACCTGGAAATTTACGGGCGTCAATATTTGGAAGGAAGAAGACCTGTGGGCGAAGGAAGCGAGCAAACGGAGGCCGAGGGCCAAACGAGGGGGGCCCACGCGGCCAGGTACTGTAGCCGCGTGGGACCCACCCATTTGGGCCTCGTGGCTCCGTTGCCTTCGATCTTTCTCCACCGACATCGTCTTGACCTAAAAACGCCTATAAAAAAGGTCCCCCGACGTTCTCTGGAAGGAGCGCCGCACAAACACAGAAACACCGAAACGGAGATCAGGAGCTGCAGATTGGAGGGGGAAAACTCCGGCTGCCGGCGTGGTCTCCATCTTCTCCATCGACTTCTCCACCGTCTCCATGATGAAGAGGGAGTAGTCCACCTCTGGACTATGGGTTTGTGGAAGTAACTTATGTATCTCTCCTCTCTTGAGCTTCACTAATTAGCACCGTATGAGCTGCTGAACATGATTACGGTCACCGTTGTAATACCTTTGTGGTGGATCTTTATGAGTTAATATATGTTTGAGATTGCAATGTTTGTTTCAGTTATGAGTATAGATGCATATTATGTACCCCGTTCTTGTCTACTTGTTTTGATCAAGCATGTTTATGAGAGCGTGTGTGGGGGAACGTGTGCATTAGTTGGAGTAACGGGGGGTGGCTAGTGCAGTGAACGTGAGAGAAAGTTCTGCGATCCACTTTGGTATCTTTACCTTACTTTGTTACCTCACTAGGGATAAACTAAAATACCATGCTACCGGGGATGTGGGCGTGACCATTGCCACTACTCCATGACTAGATCTAGCATGTTCTTATTTTCACTTCATGTCATGATACTTAATGCTATACTCTGAGTTATCTTAATTACTGAGGTGTTATGATTTAGTTCGCATCTTGGTGGAGTATAAGAGAGGTTAATAACCAAAAGATCTCTATGTTAGGACGTGATGCCCATATATCTAAGTAACTTGTTATCAAACCCTGTGTTGCAATCTCATATGTTAACTGTGTGTGTTCCATTGTCTACCACTTTATAAAGAGAGAGTGCATTTGTGAAACCATGAACCCCAGTCCATTTTTAATCATAAGAAACACCTTTCCAACACCATATACCACTTTTCTATTTTCAGCCATCATTAAATCCGAAAATACAAAAATACTTTTCATCTTGCATACATCATTCAAAAACCCAAAAATATCATTTACATTGCATCCACCATCATTGCATATTTATTTCTTGTTTGCATTGCATAACTATCCTGATATCATTCTTACACCTTGTGCTTGACAACCACAGGTGAGGTTGAGGACCAAAACATCTAACCTTGTTTTGTAGGTAACCAAAAGAAGGATAAGAAGATAAATCTACCACTTCAGATTCCCCGAGAGTTCGATATTAAACCCTCGAGTCACCCCTCGTGGGGAAAACTGTCTTCCACTTACTATACACTCTGCACTTGGAGTCTCAACCTAATCCCGTTTATTTTGCAGGTATCAAGCCTTGCTCTTCGGGATCATCAAGACGTTTTCTGGCGCCGTTGCCGGGGAATCGTAGCTGAGAGATTTATCCAAGGGTGTGCATCATCGCATTCATCTCACAACAAAGTCAACGTCACCAACTTGTGCTAACACCTAAGCTTGGGGAGGTTGCACCTACGTGAGCACCATCTTATCCATCTTTACTTACAAAGCAATTTATTTGTTTTGTTAGTGTCATTGCATATCATATCATATTTATTTCAGTTTTGCATAAAAAATTAAAAATACCAAAAAAACTTGCTAAAATGGGAGAAAGAACTAAGTGTGTGACTACACAAACACTCCTAATGATCAATTTATCACGAGAGCTATTGCCACACCTAAGATAAATGCTGAGAGTTATGAAGTAAGTCCTAGTTTGTTGAACTTGATAACTAGGGAACAATTTGGTGGTAGTGCTATGGAGGATGCCTCTATGCATCTTCATGACTTTGTTGAAATATGTGACATGCAAAAGTTTAAAAATGTGGAAAGTGATATCCTAAAACTGAAGTTATTTCCTTTTTCACTTAGAGGAAAAGCTAAAGAGTGGTTGCATTCCTTGCCATCTGGTAGTATTAATTCTTGGGATGATCTAAAAGAAGCTTTCATTAAGAAATATTATCCCCCTGTTAAAATTTTGCAAAATAGAAACAACATCCTTTCTTTTAGGCAAAATGAAAATGAACATGTTGCTATGGCTTGGGATAGGATAAAACTTATGCTTAGAACTTGTCCCTCACATGGAGTTAATGAATGGACCATATTACACTCTTTCTACAATGGTTTAAACTACATGTCTAGAAACATACTTGATTCTGCTGCTGGAGGTGCTTTTATGAGTAAGACTATAGTAGAAGCTAAAAATATATTGGAAAGCATTTTACAAAACTATAGTCAATGGCATACTGATAGGGCACCTAATCCTTCTAAGAAAGTGAACTCTATTGAAGAAACTAATGATTTGTCATCTAAAATGGATACTATTCTTGCTTTGCTTAATAAACCTAGTGTTGAAAATGTTCCTTTGCAAGAACTAGTTGGAAACAATTCTGAAAATATTGATGTCAACTTCATTAGGAACTATGGTAATAATGGGTATGGTAACAACAATTATAACTCTTATAATAAACCCCCATATGTGCCAAATAAATATGCTTCTAGTGGTAATGTTTCTAGTGACTTGGAAAACACCATTAGATCTTTTATATCTACCCAAAAAGAGCTTAATAAGGAATTTATCTCTAAGTTTGAAAAACAAGATGCTTTGTTTGAAAGGGTAGATCAGCTTACTAAGGAAGTCTCATCATTAAAGAGCATCATTACAGCCCAAAAACATGAGGAAACAATAAAATATTGCCAAGAGGTTATCAATAAGTCTTGGGAACACATTCATGAGCAAGAGAGAGTTGCTAAAGAATCTATTGGGGTAATGAAAGAGGTTGAAGTTGAGGAAGTTAAAATGCTTAATGAAGTCAAGGATCCTTTGCTTGACTTAGAAAATTGTAGCTTGCATGAATTAATATCTATCTTACAAAAATTTGCAAGTGATCCTTCCATCAACACTAACCAAGCAGGTTTTGGTTCTTATATTGCTAATCATGTCTTGAAAGAAAAGATTGCTAGGTACAACCAAGAGGCTATGATACCACCTAAGCTTGGGGATATGTGGATACCTAAGGTACTAGTAACTATTGGAAAAGAGACACACCATGCCATACTTGATCTAGGATCTAGTGTCTCTGTTTTATCTAAAGAACTATATGAAGTGCTTGAATTGAAAAATCTTGAAAAATGCTCTATTGAACTAGCACTTGCTGATGACTCTATTAAACATGCTTTGGGAAAAGTAAGTGATGTTATGGTAGAGTTACATATGACTTTTGTGCCTGTGGATTTTCTAATCATGGACATGGGGAGTAAAACCTCTAGTCCTATTATTCTTGGAAGACCTTTTCTTCGTACCACAGGTGCTATCATTGATTCAAAGGAAGGGAATGTAAAGTTTCAGTTTCCACACAAGAAGTGCATGGAACACTTTCCAAGGAAGAGGGAACCACCAAAGTTCAAGCTCCCTCATGAGCTTCGTCCACAATAAAACAACAAGTAAGAAGCCTAGCTATATGGCTATAAAGAAAGCGCTTTGCGGGAGGCAACCCGGTTATTTTTATGTGTGATTTTTCTTTGTGTCCTCTTGCTGTAACAAGAGATTTGTTTAGTTTAGGTTCTGGAGTTTTTAATAAAGTGCCAAGTTTTACCCTTTTTGGTTTGAAAAAGTTGCTTATAGCGTTCGGAGATTTTATTCCTGCACAAGTCAGTGCACGGTATGATTTTTAATTCTTATTCTGTAACTCCGAATGAGCTCATATTTGAACTGTAGTTGCAACTTTTCATCCTCTGTATGCATGAATTTTTCGGAATTTTTCGAGAAAGTTTGGTAGGGTAGAAAAATACGTTTTGCTGCTGCTGTTTTTCTGGACAGATTCTGTCCCATTTTGTTTGATGCATGCTTTGAGCTTTTAAGTTGAATCTTTTTGATCCAATTGAGTTTATGAGTAGGCATACAACATTATACACTTTCTGGACATGTCATATGAATTTTTGTTCAAGGATTATATGCAGCAAGGAACCTATTTGTTTATCACTATTAATGCACCCCACAGAAAAGAGATGGGAGAAACGGTGTTTTGAAGTTTTTTCACAGGGATTGGAGGAGATGCACCAAGAGCTATCCAAGGATGGTGAAGACCATAAGCTTGGGGATGTGAAGACAACCCCGCTGGACCTACACACTCTCGGTTTGCACACGTCCAACTTCTGTTTTTCGATCGAAACACTTTATCGCATAAACTTGGAGCGTCGTTTTTTTTTTTGTTTGAGTCTTGAGAGACCACCACACTATCAATTATATATGAGAGAGCTACTGGAAATATGGGTTGAAATATGTTGGATGCTTTTATAAGATTGGGAAAAGGGATGTTTGACTTGATTTTTAATGATACATATAGTTGCATGATTCATGAGCTTGTTTATGAGTAATAGTTTGCAAATTCTTTTTGTAGAGCTATCACTTATTCATGTTTTGGTGCTGATTGTTATTTACTTGGTTTAACATGGATTAGTTAGTTCTATGGACACTCATGCATGCATCTAGATGGTCAACTTTCTCCCTTTTGCTAGCCCAAAAACTCCAACAAGCAAAAACTTGTTTCCAACACCTTCAACCAAAGTTATTCCAGTGAGTCCACCATATCTACCTATTGGCTTTATGCTATTCCGAGTATGTTTAACATGTTGTTTGTGTTATCTTACCTCTGAATGAAAATGTTTATGTTATTGATTGCAATGGAAAAAATTGGTTATATAGCTCTCACGAACTTGATGCACAATGTTCTTTTATTTGCATAATAAAACTTGACCCATTGTGATTAAGATTATGATGTTTGTGGCTTGATGAATGTTTTGGGTTGGAAGTTAGCCCATATGTGCTGTCACATGGCAAGCTTTCAACACGCTCTTCATCTCATTTAGTTGATATCATGTGCTTTTGTCTATGGATGCTTATCATGTTGAAATAAATGTGGAAATAGAGTGAGTTTAAATGAGTTTGTGTAAATGGTTAGAGAGACGCCTGGGCCGCTAATCTAAGCCATGCATCATTCATGGTGGAAATTTACTTACATACTATGGTGAACCTTCTGTGATACACCTTGCAATAAAAAACTATTCCAAATGGTAAATAAAAAGGGTGTTGAGATTGTTCATTTTGTTTGTTTGTCTTGTCATTTTGATATGGGCTTGTTCCATATCTTGGGACAAGAGGTACCCCAGTTGACGCTCTTGATGATACTATTATGCTTACAATGATATTTAATTGAACTTGCTTTGTTTCCCAAGTTGAGTAACACATGGTGTAAGTACTTGTATTCAAGGGGCATGAGACATTCAACCCATTCTTTATCAAGCACACTACTCATATTTGCTTTCACTTTAACCTTAATCATTCAAGATGCTATGATAGGGGCAATGAGAGCTTGACACCAATGAATACCTTATTGCAATCATTAACTTAAGTAGAAGAGTTTGGAAGTTGGATGAAACTTATGCATGCTTTACCTCTACTCACATATACATCTTTCCAAAGTGTACACCTATCATATTCAGATTTTCATCTACACTCTATGACCATTGTAGGATGTTCTACTTATCATTATGCATACATGTGTTCCATATTACTTGCTACCATGTTACACTTTGTGAACTATCAATGAACATCCTTGTCTTGAATACTTGATATCACTTCATAAACTATTTGCATATTGCTACTCCTTTGAAGAATGAATCATTTGACTATATGTAGCAATAGTAATCATCTTTGATATCATTGTTAAGTATTAAATTGCAAAGTCCATGTTAGTTTTATCATCTTCATACTCGAGGACGAGCATGGATTAAGCTTGGGGATGTTGATGCATGTAAAATGCATACATGAACTTTGCACTTTAATTGCTTATATTCCAATCATATTTGCATCATATAAGGGTTATATCAATGTTTTATAATGATTTTGGGAATATTCATTTATTTCCTATTTTTATGGAATTAACCCTGCACAGGCAGAAAACCCCGTTTTCTTATTTTAATGTTTCAGGGACCCAAACGTCAACGAAATCACCTGGAAATTTACGGGCGTCAATATTTGGAAGGAAGAAGACCTGTGGGCGAAGGAAGCGAGCAAACGGAGGCCGAGGGCCAAACGAGGGGGGCCCACGCGGCCAGGTACTGTAGCCGCGTGGGACCCACCCGTTTGGCCTCGTGGCTCCGTTGCCTTCGATCTTCTCCACCGACATCGTCTTGACCTAAAAACGCCTATAAAAAAGGTCCCCCGACGTTCTCTGGAAGGAGCGCCGCACAAACACAGAAACACCGAAACGGAGATCAGGAGCTGCAGATTGGAGGGGGAAAACTCCGGCGGGGCGCTGCCGGCGTGGTCTCCATCTTCTCCATCGACTTCTCCACCGTCTCCATGATGAAGAGGGAGTAGTCCACCTCTGGACTATGGGTTTGTGGAAGTAACTTATGTATCTCTCCTCTCTTGAGCTTCACTAATTAGCACCGTATGAGCTGCTGAACATGATTACGGTCACCGTTGTAATACCTTTGTGGTGGATCTTTATGAGTTAATATATGTTTGAGATTGCAATGTTTGTTTCAGTTATGAGTATAGATGCATATTATGTACCCCGTTCTTGTCTACTTGTTTTGATCAAGCATGTTTATGAGAGCGTGTGTGGGGGAACGTGTGCATTAGTTGGAGTAACGGGGGGTGGCTAGTGCAGTGAACGTGAGAGAAAGTTCTGCGATCCACTTTGGTATCTTTACCTTACTTTGTTACCTCACTAGGGATAAACTAAAATACCATGCTACCGGGGATGTGGGCGTGACCATTGCCACTACTCCATGACTAGATCTAGCATGTTCTTATTTTCACTTCATGTCATGATACTTAATGCTATACTCTGAGTTATCTTAATTACTGAGGTGTTATGATTTAGTTCGCATCTTGGTGGAGTATAAGAGAGGTTAATAACCAAAAGATCTCTATGTTAGGACGTGATGCCCATATATCTAAGTAACTTGTTATCAAACCCTGTGTTGCAATCTCATATGTTAACTGTGTGTTCCATTGTCTACCACTTTATAAAGAGAGAGTGCATTTGTGAAACCATGAACCCCAGTCCATTTTTAATCATAAGAAACACCTTTCCAACACCATATACCACTTTTCTATTTTCAGCCATCATTAAATCCGAAAATACAAAAATACTTTTCATCTTGCATACATCATTCAAAAACCCAAAAATATCATTTATCATTGCATCCACCATCATTGCATATTTATTTCTTGTTTGCATTGCATAACTATCCTGATATCATTCTTACACCTTGTGCTTGACAACCACAGGTGAGGTTGAGGACCAAAACATCTAACCTTGTTTTGTAGGTAACCAAAAGAAGGATAAGAAGATAAATCTACCACTTCAGATTCCCCGAGAGTTCGATATTAAACCCTCGAGTCACCCCTCGTGGGGAAAACTGTCTTCCACTTACTATACACTCTGCACTTGGAGTCTCAACCTAATCCCGTTTACTTTTGCAGGTATCAAAGCCTTGCTCTTCGGGATCATCAGCCGGCCATGGCCATTGTTGAGCTCGAGAGAGGGCTTCCATGGAGCAGCAAGGAGGAGGCAGGGAGGGGGCGGGGCTAGGAGGCAGCGCGGCAGGACGTGGTGGTCCCCCTCTAGGCCACCGGGTAGCAGGCAAGAGGCGTGGACAGCGGACGGCCCGCCGCGTGCGGAGCGAGGCAAGTAAGATCGCTCGCCCTCGATCGGTCGACTGATTGGAAGCATTTTCCAATTTGCTACGTAGTACTCCTCCGTCCTAGTTGGCAGGACATAATCCTAAACTCTATTTGTCCCATAACCCAGGGACAGGCCCAATTTCTTGGGACAAAAACTAGGTATATACAGCCTGTAATAGGCATATAATGGAGAAAATAGGGAAATGCAAGTTATTTGGGCCGAAGTACAAGCCACGTCCCTCCTCTATGTGGCCCAGATAGCTGTTTGGGCCGATTAGCACCACAACAGCGCAGATCGATGATCGCTCGGTCGCACGCGTCTGTGTCTGTTCGATCGTGTCTGACTTGTCCTCTCCAGATTTATTCGATCGTCCCCGAACTGAACCACAGAACATCGTCGAAGTCCAGCCCTAGACTAACGAGACGGGCGACGAATTAATCCCAGAGTCGACGCGGCAGCCGGCAAGCCGCCCTCGTCGAGTCGTCCTAGCCTCCTGCTTGGACGTTCCACGATCACGACGTCCGCGGCTGCAAAGGTTGAGTCTTCGTCACCGATCGTTGCTCCTCATCCGATCCTCCCTTTCAACGGTTTTCTGTTCTGCCTTCTCACAATTTCAAGTTATGTTTTTGTTCTAGAACTTGCTATTTACGCTCATATTATGTGTCAAATATTGTGTCATACCTTCTATACATACATTACACAGTATATGACTATATGGTGAAAGCAATTATACATTTATTTATACAGCAAAAAGACAGCCTTTAGAATTAACAAAAAATTGCGCCCTTTGGAATTTTGAATACACGCCATCGAAATCTGGACCCGCCACTGCCATAACCTCCAACCTCTTAGCCACAATTGCATTTAATTCCATCTCAATTAGTGGTTGTTTGCCATCACCACCAATGCATGACTTTAGCCCCAATCAAAATCACATTGGGCAAGATATTCAAAATTATGCCCTGCGCATTAGGACGGAGGGAGTACTGTTTTTCTTCTCAGTGTAAGTGATCCATTAGGCTTCTGTACATAGCGGTAATTGGGTGTTCATGTCCGCGTGATGGTTTTAAATACGGATACAACTAATTCAGATAAATTTGCATCAACCAATTCTGTAGAGAGGAAGTAATTCTCAATTTTGTTGTTCACTCAAAATAACAGTGCTAGTTCCCCAATTTCTCCCCAAGGCAGCATGTGTAGGCATGACCCATGTATCACGAAAAATGCAGTTCTAGAGAATTGTGTAGAGGCGAAGCAAAAATTGGTTACACCGGAGTACACGACATATACCAGGGCAAACGTTTCTCACATGAACTAGAGCTTGGTATGGAGATGAACACAAGCTCTAAATTCTCACATAGATAAAAGCCAAATAAGAACCAAGAAAGATGATATGCCAAGTATGCAAAGGTATGAGCTCTCCACAAAGATCAAGTTACTCACTTGAGAGCCCCTCTTGATAGTACGCCGTTGCTAGCTCTAAGTTGAGAGGGAATATCTCCCCGACAACAGTGCCAGAAACAATGCTTGTACGTCACACGTCAGTTGGGAACCCCAAGAGGAAGGTATGATGAGTGCAGCAGCAAGTTTTCCCTCAGTATGAAACCAAGGTTTAATCGAACCAGTAGGAAAACGAGGTTTGCTTCGAAGGTGTTGGTGAAGGAGTGTAGTGCGGCGCAACACCAGGGATTCCGGTGCCAACGTGGAACCTGCACAACACAATCAAATTACTTTGCACCAACTTAACAGTGAGGTTGTCAATCTCACCGGCTTGCTGAAAACAAAGGGTTAAACGTATCGTATGGAAAATGATGTTTGTTTGCATAAAACAGTAGAGAACAATGATTGCAGTAGATTGTATTTCAGGTGTAAAAGAATTGGACCGGGCTCCACAGTTCACTAGTGGTGTCTCTCCAATAAGATAACTAACATGCTGGGTAAACAAATTACAGCTGGGCAATGACAATTGATAAGTGCATATAACATGCATGTGTGAGCTGTGGTGTCTACTATGAGATTCATTTGGGCATTACGACAAAGTACATAGACCGCTATCCAGCATGCATCTATGCCTAAATAGTCCACTTTCCGGTTAACATCCGTACCCCTTCCAGTATTAAGTTGCAAGCAACAGACAATTGCATTAAGTAATGTGCGTAATGTAAACAATATATTCATCCTTGAATAAAGCATTGCTGTTTACCCTAGTGGCAACAACACATCTACAACCTTAGAACTTGCTGTCACTATCCCAGGTTAAATAGAGGTTGAACCCAACTATCATGCATAAATACCCCCTCTTGGAGTCACAAGTATTCACTTGGCCAAGGCTTCAACAAGTAACGGAGAGCATGCAAGATCACAAATGACATAGACATGATAATATAATATTCAGCTCCACATAGGTATCAATATAAGTCAGATCCCAGCAAACACAACAGTAGCATTACAATAAGATGATCTTGATCATGATAGGCAGCTCACAAGATCTAAACATGATGGCACAAGTGGAGAAGACAACCATCTAGCTACTGCTATGGACCCATAGTCCAAGGATGAACTACTCACGCATCACTCCGGAGGCGGCATGGCGATGTAGAGCCCTCCGGTGATGATTCCCCTCTCCGGCAGGGTGCCGGGAAGAGCTTCAGAAACCCCCCGAGTTAGGGTTGACGACGGCGGTGGCAGCGAATATGTTCTGGATGAAAGGCTCGGTGTTTTAGGGTTTTCACGTCTCGGGGAATAAATAGGCGAAGGGGCGATGTCGGCGGACCCCCGAGGGGCCCAAACCACAGGCAGGTGCGGCTAGGCCCACTGCCGCGCCGCCAGGTGGTTTGGCCACCACGTGGCTCTCCTTCGTCTCTCCTTCGGACTCCGTGTACAACAACAACAACAACAAAGCCTTTTTCCCAAACAAGTTCGGACTCCGTGTACGTGTTGGAAAAATAGGGACTTGGCCTTTTGTTTCGTGCAATTCCGAGAATATTTCCAGAAGTAACTTTCTGAAACCAAAAACAGCAGAAAACAGGGAACTGGCACTGTGGCATCTTGTTAATAGGTTAGTCCCAGAAAATGCATAAAAGTGATATGAAGTGTATATAAAACATGTAGCAAATGGTATAATATAAGCATGGAACAGCAGAAATTATGGATACGTTGGAGACGTATCAAGCATCCCCAAGCTTAGTTCTACTCGTCCTCGAGTAGGTAAAACGATAACAACAAATAATTTCTGAGGAGACATGCTTTCACACAATCTTGATCAATATATTGCAAGGCTCATGTCATGAATGAAGTGACTCAAAGCAATGATCTATAGTTTGCTAACAAATAGATAAAGAGTAAACAATGAATCATATAAGCAAAAACTTTTCATGAATAGTACTTTCAAGACAAGCATCAAAAAGTTTTGCATAAGAGGTAACTCATAAAGCAATAGATTCAAAGTAAAAGGCATTGAAGCAACACAAAGGATGATTAAGTTTCAGCAATTGCTTTCAACTTGTAACATGTATATCTCATGGATAGTGTCAACATAAAGCAATATAACAAGTGCAATAAGTAAACATGTAAGAATCAATGCACACAAAGTTGACACAAGTGTTTGCTTCTAAGATAGAAAGGAGTAGGTAAACTGACTCAACATAAAGTAAAAGATAGGCCCTTCGCAGAGGAAGTAGGGATTAAATCATGTGCTAGAGCTTTTTAAGTTTTTGAAAACATATAGAGAGCACAAAATAAGTATTTGAGAGGTGTTTGTTGTTGTCAACGAATGGTAGTGGGCACTCTAACCCCCTTGTCAACCAGACTTTCAAGAGCGGCTCCCATGAAGGACGTTATCTCTACCAGCAAGGTAGATCATCCCTCTTCTCTTTTGTTTACACATGTATTTTAGTTTCTTTATAGATGACACTCCTCCCAACCTTTTGCTTACACAAGCCATGGCTAACCGAATCCTCGGGTGCCTTCCAACATTCACATACCATGGAGGAGTGTCTATTTGCAAATTAAGTTGCTTACAGATAAATCAGGGCAAAACATGTGAAGAGAATTATTAATGAAAGTTGTAATTAATTGGGGCTGGGCACCCCGTTGCCAGCTCTTTTTGCAAATTATTGGATAAGCGGATGTATATGCCACTAGTCCATTGGTGAAAGTCTGTCAGAAGTAAATGACAAGATTGAAAGATAAAACACCACATACTTCCTCATGAGCTATAAAACATTGACACAAATAAGGAGTAATAAAGTTTTGAATAGTTTAAAGGTAGCACATGAAATATTTACTTGGAATGGCAGGAAATACCACATAGTAGGTAGGTATGGTGGACACAAATGGCATGGGTTTTGGCTCAAGTTTTGGATGCACGAGAAGCATTCCCTCTCAGTACAGAGTTTAGGCTAGCAAGGTTGTTTGAAGCAAACACAAGTATAAACCGGTACAGCAAGAATCACATAAAAACATATTGCAAGTATTATAAGACTCTACACTGTCTTCCTTGTTGCTCAAACATTTTACCAGAAAATATCTAGACCTTAGAGAGAACAAATATGCATCCCAAGTCTCAACAAGCTCTACGGTAGTTCTCCACTACTAGGCTTTAACTACATGATGCAAAGCTTAAACATGATCTACTTGAGAGTCAAAACAATTGCAAAGTATCAAATCGAAACAAGACAATGATCTACAAGAATGATATGTCTTTTCCAATACCAACTACTACATGTAGCATTTTCTTTCTTCCAAACAAACACCAATCAATTTAATTAAACATAAACTCTCCAAATGATAATATAATGCAGCAAGAGAGTATTTATAAACAAGTGCTAACAGCTTGAAGAGATGCATGAAAAACAGGAGCTAAAAGCACTGAGTAGCTAGTTAAGAATACTCAACAAATATAAGTGAAGAACATGAGTATTCACATGAAAAAGCGGAGCGTGTCTCTCTCCCACACAAGGATTGCTAGGATCCGAATTTATTCAACACAAAAACAAAAATAAAACACACAGACGCTCCAAGTAAAGCGCATAAGATGTGAAAGAATTAAAATATAGTTTCACTAGAGATGACCTGATAAGTTTGTTGATGAAGAAGGGGATGCCTTGGGCATCCCCAAGCTTAGACGCTTGAGTCTCTCTGAATATGGTTGGGATGAACCACGGGGGCATCCCCAAGCTTAGGCTTTTCACTCTTCTTGATCACATAATATCACCCTTCTCGCTTGATCCTTGAAAACTTCCTTCACACCAAACTCAAGACAGTTCTCATTAGAGGGTTAGTGCATAATCAAAAATTCTCATATTCTGTAATGATACAATCAATCCCAAAGCTTCTGGACATTAGCTACAGCCACCAATGCTTTGTGGAGCAAAGAAATCCACACAAACACAGTAAAAGAGCGAATGCAAAACAAAAGGCAGAATCTGTCAAAAACAGAACAGTCTGGAATGACGAATTTTTTCGAGGCACTTAAGTTGCTCAGATGGATCTGGCCTAAAATAATGAAAGTTGCGTACATATCTCAGGAATATGCGTGATTTTTTCAGAATTTTTGAATTTTCTACAGGGAGATAAGCTCAAATCCGTGACAGCTAAAAATCTGTCACTGCGCAGAAATCCAAATCTTGCATCAACTTTCAATATAGAACTTTACTTGGCACAACATTGCGATAAATAAAGATACAAAGGAGTTGCTACAGAAGTAACAAAACTCCTTGACTCAAAGAAAACAAAAATAACAGCAAATAAAAACGATGGGTTGTCTCCCATAAGCGCTTTTCTTTAACGCCTTTCAGCTAGGCGCAGAAAGTGAAAATCAAGTGTTGTCAAGAGAAGAAGCATCAACATCATAACTTGCTCTAACAATAGAGTCAAAAGGTAACTTCATTCTCTTCCTAGGGAAGTGTTCCATACCTTTCTTGAGAGGAAATTGGTACCTTATATTACCTTCTTTCATATCAATGATGGCACCAACAGTTCGAAGAAAAGGTCTTCCCAAAACAATAGGACAAGATGCATTGCATTCAATATCCATAACAATAAAATCAACAGGGACAAGGTTATTGTTTACTGTAATAAAAACATCATTAACTCGCCCCAAAGGTTTCTTCATAGCATTATCAGCGAGAAAAACATCCAAATAACAATGTTCCAAAGGTGGCAAATCAAGAATATCATAAAGCTTCTTGGGCAAAACCGAAATACTTGCACCAAGATCACACAAGGCATTGCAATAAAAATCATTCACCTTTACCTTAATGATGGGTTCCCAACCATCTTCTAATTTCCTAGGAATAGAAGCTTTAAGTTTCAACTTCTCCTCCCTAGCTTGCAAAAGAGCATTTGTAATATGCTTTGTAAAAGCCAAATTAATAGTGCTAGCATTGGGACTTCTAGCTAATTTTTGCAAGAACATAATAACTTCAGAGATGTTACAATCATCAAAATCAAAATCATTATTGTCAATGGTGGTGGAACCATTGTCTCCAATAGTTTGAAAAATTTCAGCACTTTTATCAGAAAAAGTTTCAGCAGTTTTAGGCAATTTCAAACGCTTTGCAGAAGTAGTAGAGACATTACCAACACCAATAACATTACATCAATAGTAGGAGCTTACTAGCATGTAAACATTAGCATTACTAGTGGTGGTGATAGTACAAACTCTAACTATACTATTCTCTTTTTCAAGTTCTTCCTCTTTTTCCCACCTAGCATGCAATTCAGCCAACATCCTAATATTATTATCAATTCGAACTTGGATGGCATTTGCTGTAGCAAATGACTTAGTATCTTTAACTTCATTAGGCATAACTTTCAGTTTTAGAATTTCAACATCATGAGCAAGACTATCAACTTTAGAAGCAAGATCATCAATTTTTTCAAACTTTTCCTCAACAGTTTTATTGAAAGCTTTTTGTGTGCTAATAAATTCTTTAAGCATAGCTTCAAGATCAGAGGACACACTTCTATTGTTGCTGTAGGAATTACCATAAGAATTGCCATAACCATTTGAAGGATAAGGCTTATAATTGTTGCTACCAAAATTATTCCTATAAGCATTGTTGTTGAAGTTGTTGTTTTTAATGAAGTTTACATCAACATGCTCTTCTTGAGCAACCAATGAAGCTAAAGGAACATTATTAGGATCAACATGAGATCTACCATTCACAAGCATAGACATAATAGCATCAATCTTATCACTCAAAGAGGAGGTTTCTTCAACAGAATTTACCTTCTTACCTTGAGGAGCTCTTTCGGTGTGCCATTCGGAATAGTTGATCATCATATCATCAAGTAGCTTTGTTGCTGCACCTAAAGTGATGGACATAAAGGTTCCTCCAGAGGCTGAATCCAATAAGTTCCTTGAGGAAAAATTTAATCCTGCATAAAAGGTTTGGATGATCATCCAAGTAGTCAGTCCATGAGTGGGACAATTCTTCACCAAAGATTTCATTCTTTCCCAAGCTTGAGCAACATGTTCATTATCAAGTTGTTTAAAATTCATAATGCTACTTCTCAAGGATATAATCTTAGCAGGAGGATAATATTTCCCTATGAAAGCATCTTTGCATTTTGTCCAAGAATCAATACTATTTCTAGGCAAAGAAAGCAACCATTCTTTAGCTCTTCCTCTCAAGGAGAAAGGAAAAAGTTTCAGTTTTATAATATCCCCATCCATATCCTTATACTTTTGCATTTCACAAAGTTCAACAAAGTTATTAAGATGGGCAGCAGCATCATCAGTACTAACACCAGAAAATTGCTCTTTCATAACAAGATTTAATAGAGCAGGTTTAATTTCATAAAATTCTGCTGTAGAAGCAGGTGGAGCAATAGGAGTGCATATGAAATCATTGTTGTTTGTGCTAGTGAAGTCACACAACTTAGTGTTCTCAGGAGTACTCATTTTGAAAAACAAAATCAAACAATAAACAAGTAACTAATTTTTTTGTGTTTTTGATAAAGAGAGCAAACAAGACTAAATAAAAATAAACTAAGCAAGACAAATAACAAAGTAAAGAGATTGGGTGTGAGAGACTCCCTTGCAGAAGCAATTCGGTTTTCCCCGGCAACGGCGCCAGAAAACGTGTTGCTAGCTCTAAGTTGAGAGGGAATATCTCCCCGACAACAGTGCCAGAAACAATGCTTGTACGTCACACGTCAGTTGGAACCCCAAAGGAAGGTATGATGAGTGCAGCAGCAAGTTTTCCCAGTATGAAACCAAGGTTTATCGAACCAGTAGGAAACGAGGTTTGCTTCGAAGGTGTTGGTGAAGGAGTGTAGTGCGGCGCAACACCAGGGATTCCAGGTGCCAACGTGGAACCTGCACAACACAATCAAATTACTTTGCCCCAACTTAACAGTGAGGTTGTCAATCTCACCGGCTTGCTGAAAACAAAGGGTTAAACGTATCGAATGGAAAATGATGTTTGTTTGCATAAAACAGTTAGAGAACAATGATTGCAGTAGATTGTATTTCAGATGTAAAAGAATGGACCGGGCTCCACAGTTCACTAGTGGTGTCTCTCCAATAAGATAACTAACATGCTGGGTAAACAAATTACAGCTGGGCAATTGACAATTGATAAGTGCATATAACATGCATGTGTGAGTGTGGTGTCTACTATGAGATTCATTTGGGCATTACGACAAAGTACATAGACCGCTATCCAGCATGCATCTATGCTAAATAGTCCACTTTCCGGTTAACATCCGTACCCCTTCCAGTATTAAGTTGCAAGCAACAGAAATTGCATTAAGTAATGTGCGTAATGTAAACAATACATTCATCCTTGAATAAAGCATTGCTGTTTTACCCTAGTGGCAACAACACATCTACAACCTTAGAACTTGCTGTCACTATCCCAGGTTAAATAGAGGTTGAACCCAACTATCATGCATAAATACCCCCTCTTGGAGTCACAAGTATTCACTTGGCCAAGGCTTCAACAAGTAACGGAGAGCATGCAAGATCACAAATGACATAGACATGATAATATAATATTCAGCTCCACATAGGTATCAATATAAGTCAGATCCAGCAAACACAACATGTAGCATTACAATAAGATGATCTTGATCATGATAGGCAGCTCACAAGATCTAAACATGATGGCACAAGTGGAGAAGACAACCATCTAGCTACTGCTATGGACCCATAGTCCAAGGATGAACTACTCACGCATCACTCCGGAGGCGGGCATGGCGATGTAGAGCCCTCCGGTGATGATTCCCCTCTCCGGCAGGGTGCCGGGAAGAGCTTCAGAAACCCCCCGAGTTAGGTTGACGACGGCGGCGGCAGCGAATATGTTCTGGATGAAAGGCTCGGTGTTTTAGGGTTTTCACGTCTCGGGGAATAAATAGGCGAAGGGCGATGTCGGCGGACCCCCGAGGGGCCCAAACCACAGGCAGGCGCGGTGGGCCCACTGCCGCGCCGCCAGGTGGTTGGCCACCTCGTGGCTCTCCTTCGTCTCCTTCGGACTCCGTGTACATGTTGGAAAAATAGGGACTTGGCCTTTTGTTTCGTGCAATTCGAGAATATTTCCAGAAGTAACTTTCTGAAACAAAAACAGCAGAAAACAGGGAACTGGCACTGTGGCATCTGTTAATAGGTTAGTCCCATAAAATGCTAAAAGTGATTATGAAGTGTATATAAAACATGTAGCAAATGGTATAATATAAGCATGGACAGCAAAATATATGGATACGTTGGAGAGACTATCAGCCGTCTGTCCTATACCCCGGTCTCCGAACATGAGACCGGTAAAATAGAAACCCTATCAAGATCATATGTTTGCTTGCGCATTCCACTTGATCTAGATGATGACGACTTGACTTCTCAGTTGGAACACTTTTCTTGATTGTGCTTACTAGCACATGTTTGATGAAGACTTCTCGAACTACGCCACATACTCCATTATGGGAGAGGCTTGTTAATCTTCGTCTTCATGTATCCACTTGTACTTCATCTTCTCTTGATATATATGATGGCTTGGAGATAAATATGAATGTTCACTCAATCTTCTTTACAAGCCATGCTTGCAATAAACTCAACTCCAGATGACCATTCTTCATATAAATTCTTGGATAGAACCTGGTCATCACATAATCTTCTAGAGTCCAACACATGAACTCCAAGCTTTCCCCATGGACAAGATCTAAAAGATATCTCAATGCAAACATTAGTCTATGGAGATTGTCATTAATTATCAAAACCACACATGAGGACAACTGCACATTCGGTATGCTTTGCAAACTAGGAGGGACTACAACTTAGAAACGATTTTAGTTGAGGGTTTTCAGCAAACTATCAAAAAGTGAGTTGCTCTAAGCTCAAAGCATCCCTGAACATGCAGCGATAAGAACCGGGACCCGTGAGCCCATGTGGTATTGCATTTTCACTCCGCTGAAGGTCAAAATATTCGTCTGGATCTGCTCCAAGGCAAGAACCGCACGTACGAATCTCAGCATCGAATGGCCTTTCCTCCAATCGTCGTGCTATCCTTTCTGTACCTGCGCCGTGAAACTGCCGACCCATCTTCTTCTGCCCTCGTCTGTGGGTTATGGCGTCGTGTGTTGCACCTGGGGTGCCCCCTCCCCACCTAGCTATGCACCTCTGGTGAAGGCCTCTCGGGCTGCACGCCCGACTAGTGTGTGCCCTTGCGTTTGCACGGTAAGTTCAGGAGAACTCTGGGTTGTTTGGATGAGGGCTGTGCGTT